>QVOA01023622.1:0-43912 GCA_014825685.1 Pseudomyrmex cubaensis
TCTCCCTCTCTCTTTTTCTCTCGCGCATAATACGAGAAGTAATTTTTCATTTGGCTTCAATGAATATCATCGCGGCTTCCTGCCGACGGCGACGACGCTGCCATGCCTGGCGAGACCGCCGTAATAACCGCCGCTCCGCAGAGCAGATAAGACCCCGGCTATGTCTGCTAAGCATATCATTGTCACGGACGCGCAGTAAACGCGCGAGAGAGAGTAGATATTCCCTCCGCATGAAAGCGCGCCGTGTTGAATCATCGCGCGAGGAGAGAGAACGTGAGCGCGCGAAAACGTCAATTAATTCAATTCAATTTATTATCGCGACGAAGGTAATGCGAGTTTGTTGCTCGGATCAAACGCAATTGATATGATTTTGCAGTCCCAACCTCGCGATTATTACGCCAAGTTGTAATGTGTAACTTACATCGCGCGCGATTTTCTCTCATTTCGAGAAAATTACAAATTATTATTATTATTACAACAAAACGTGGTTGTGGCGGAACGTGCATAAACGTACACGTTCTATCCTCCCCGTTCAACTTTGACTATGGTATTATCCGTTATATATATATATATAGACAACGCTATTACGTTAAAACAATAATAGACCCGAGGCCGAAATTTCGGTTAATGTCATGACTGAACGAAATAGATCGCTTTAATAAGGCGCGCGCGCGCTATTGTTTCCGAGCAACATTATCGCGATTTGGCCGTTAACGCCAGACACTGTTTGGTACGTGGCGCCCAGGAAATGACAGCTTTACTACGAGAGAGCCGAGCCGTTGCACAATCGCAGAAATCACGTATGTATACTAATTGCAGTTCCGCCGCGTTATCGATCCGGCCGACCGTGCAAGCCGAGAGATATCGGCCTCCCCATGTGCGCGCGAATCGCTCGCCGCGATTAGATATTCGACTACCAATCCTGCGACGGGATAACGGCAAAGCTCAGCGCGCGACGTAAATCGATATTCGATAATATTAGCGATAGCTCACTTATCGAAGAGACATTCCCCTGAGACGATGGCGGCGACGGCGGCGACGACGATCGCGGAATATTTCATACAGTCTTGTTTAGATAAAGTAAGCCTAGGTCTCGGCGGATGATCCTCATCATAGCTCGATTTACCCGTGAAGGCCATCTTCTTCGTGGGATGAAGTGCCTTCGATATGTTACGCGGTTTCAGAATTTCTCAAATGAAAATCAATCAATCCCTTTGACGTCAATCGGATTGTCATTAAATGCGACACGTATATATAGTTGACATATTTCGGATCAGAACAAATGATTTAGAATAAACATTCGATGTAAACAAAAAGCAAAATTAAATAAATTTTATTTTCTATTAAATAGCATTTTTTTCTCGCAATAATTTAATATTTGGCTGTAAACAAAATGCCAAATTGCAATCGCAACAAATGTCACAGTTCACTTTCTGCTATCTATCGGACATTTTTTTTTCTCTCTCTCTCTCTCTGTATTTTTCGAACGAATTGTAAACGGTAAGAGGAACGGACATTTCGGCTGACCGCGTTCGCTCGTAACTACTGCCTGAATGTAACCACTGTCTGTATATCACCGCTGCAACTACTGTCCACGTATGTATTACTGTCGTAACTACTGTTTGAAACACGGATTAGCGAATCCGAGAGCCTCGCTCCGCGTAATTGCACGCTCGAATAATTAATATTTGTTTTTATGTTTGATATTACCTCTTTTGTGGATGCGCGTTGAACGACACACGCGAACATTCAATTAATACATGTAATTGCATAATTAATTGTACAAATTCCTCCGCTTGACACGTATATATGTAATTTTCGCGACAAACGTTTCGCAAAAACACATTAATTTTAGTTTTTGTATAATTGAATTATTGATAATTTCTTTGTACAATTGCAAACATGTGCAACATTTCGAGAGAGAGATATTCAGAAATTAAAATTAGATTTCTTATGCAAATTAAAATTTATTTTCCAAGAGTTTTTAAATTCAACTAAAACATTTAACTGAACTTTAAATTAAACTAATACATAATAAAGACCGACATTATAGTTTGTAAATTATTTATCGTGTGTTGAAAATGCTTTGCAAAAGTTATATATATATATATATATGTGACATGTGTTGTTTCCGTGGCGTGTGCACGAAATACAATACTTTGCTTGTGCACTTCGCGTGATATAGTAAACGCGATGTAATTTGCGCATACTTGAATGGCATACATGAATCATTTTGTTTTGCGCGTGACAGACTGACGCGCGTAAGCGTATATACTACTACAAGAGAGCGCTGTTCAATTTCTGAGAAAAACCGAGAGACGAGATTGACTGAAAACTGCGCTCAGTTACTGCCGTTAGATTGACGTCGTCTTGATGTGCGTATGTGACGGGAAACAAACGGTCTATGTACGAGCGCATTAAACAGCGTGTTAAACAGCGTTTTCTCTGTCGGAATAGCCAGAAAATAGCTGCGCATAACTCTCGCGAGTTGCACACGCGATGCAATTGCCGGCGATATCACGCACGTGTGATATCGATCTGCGCGAGAATTTTCGATGCTGTGTGAAATTTAAACATGATTTAATAGGATGTCTAAAAGTGTGAGGGTAGATAGATTCAGTCCGAAGAATAAAGTCGTGTTACCAGTTTGCAAACTTCGCAATATTTATTGAGTTATTAATTAATTAATTAATGTGAGCCAATGAGCACGTGGAAAGAGACTGAAAATCGACTGATCGCAAGAAGCTGTCGTTCGTTTGTTTGCTCCGCATCTCGTTGCCAAGAGAAGGTAAGCCATTTTTCTTTACAACTAAAAATCATACGCCTACAGAATCCATGCGTTTCTCACGCGCTCATTGACTCACATTGATTAATTAATTATAAAAATATTGCGAACTTTGCAAAATGGCAAACTTTTCTCCTCAGTTCGACTCAATCCACTTTCGTACTTCGGCATTGTTCAACATTTTTCAGATATTCTTTGTATTGAGAAAAAAAGAAGATTTTAATAAACTGCTAAGTTTTCGTAACGTATTATGCGTGTAGTTTCTCTGAAATCCTTAAAGACGAGAACAATAGATTTCACGGAAGCCTCAAAACTGATACCTCGCGATGAAAAATTCTCATCACGTTTAAGACCGAAACGAGATTCGTCGCACGTATTACCTCGCGCGATCGAACAGTTTGAAAAACTCGAAAAGTTTAAGACATCTCTTTAACAGCAGACATGCATCTAGTCGCAACGAATTAATTTGGCTTCATTAAACTTTTACCCGCAGCTCGGTCGAGAACGTGGTATAAATTTGCATTATTAACGAAATTTTTCGTTCGCGCTCTAGTCGCTGTTGCTCTCTCGCCATCAACGTAAATCACGTTCCGAGAATTGAATTGTAATTATTAATTTCGTACATTGTAATTTCCCGAGCACATATATATTAAATGAGAAATTAAACGCGCGGACGTATATAATTGCGCGTTGCGGTAGTTTAAAAATTAAAAACTTTAGTCAATTTGAAAGTTTAATGCACGTTCGATTTACGATATAATTTTGTCAAACTTTGCCGTATGTATATGTGTGCGAAACGTGTTAGAGTGTCACGTGCACTATACGCGGTTTATTTGTTGACCACATCCACCGATGAAACTGCAAAACGCAATCACTCGCGCGTTTGAAATTTCGTTTCCAACATTTGTCGTGCGAACAAATAAAACGTTTTCAGCGGCGATATCATGTTTACACGATTTATCTAAACGTTACTAGTTTCTCGTTGCGGAAAAGAGAGCGTGCGATGAGAGAGCACACAATATATTCGTTGCTTCGTTTAGATTTAACCTTCACACTTTCGCAGCCAGAAGAAATTATTCTACCCGTTGAAATTTGTTATTTAATAGTTGTGGAAAAAATTTCTATGTGTTACATTAAATTATTTAAAAACATAACTAGAACATCACAAGCGAGCACATCGATAAACCATAACGCATACAATCGTGTGATGTCGACCGCATGTAACTCCGAACACTGCCAAAGTTGCAAAATAGCCGAAAACCAATAAGCATCGCTAAGAATAAAGCCCTGTCTCTCCCTGTCTCTCCCTATCTCTCCCTGTCTCTCCCTGTCTCTCCCTGTCTCTCCTTATCTCTCACTATCTCTCCCTGTCTCTTCCTGTCTCTCCCTGTCTCTCCGTGTCTCTCCCTGTCTCTCCATGTCTCTCCCTGTCTCTCTGTGTCTTTCGAGACAGGGAGAGGTCTCTCTCTGACGGGAGAGACCTGGAGAGACACGGAGAGACAGGGAGAGACAGGAAGAGACAGATCTCTCCGTGTCTTTTCCGGTCTCTTCAGGTCTCTCCCTATCTCTCCCTGTCTCTCCCTGTCTCTCCCTGTCTCTCCCTGTCTCTCCGTGTCTTTTGAGACAGAGAGAGGTCTCTCTCTGACAGGAGAGACCTGGAGAGACACGGAGAGATAGGGAGAGACAGGAAGAGACAGGTCTTTCCGTGTCTTTTCCGGTCTCTCCCGGTCTCTCCAGGTTTCTCCCTGTCTCTCCGTGTCTCTCCAGGTCTCTCCTGTCAGGGAGAGACAGGAAGAGACTGAACCAATTTAATTCGCACTTCTCGCAATCGAGAGCTCGTAATGACATTTATTAAGACAAGTAAGGTTAAAATTTTGAATAGAGATATAATTGACGAGATATTTTGTGTCAAAAATTTAGCGAGGAAAAACTCGGGATAAGGTAGCGTCAAGACAGTGACACTCATTCGGCGGATACTTTTATGTACTTGGCGTCGAGACGCTAACGCGTCTCTTGATATAGTCATTGCTCGCTTTGTCCTCTGCAAAGTGGCGCGCGGAGCGAAGAGAACGAATAGTGCGGATTGCTCGCGGAACTGGAAAGAACAAGAAACACGAAAAATCCAAGCGGCGCCAGCGCCGTCGCTCGCGCAATAGCAATTTGATGCATTGTGACAACTTAAAAATGCACTTTCTCTCCTGCCAAGACAGCGAAAAATGGCGTATATTTGCATCTTCTCTATTATACACGTCTTTTCGATCGACAATGTGTGTCGCGCGCGTCGTTATACGTGTGCCCGCGTGTAACTTGAGCAAAGGGGAGTTGAGAGGATAGCCAGCCACCCTCCAGAACGGTAACCATTAATAATGGCTTGAGACGGAAAGACACGGTGATATCGGAACGGGACACAAGGGAGAAAGAAAGAGAGAGAGAGAAAGTCAAATGTACCGTCAATGAACGGGAAGAGATAAATACAGCTAAATAGAGAAGACGTAGTTAAAAGACAAGGGACAACAAACAAGACGTATCTGATGTCACAACACATTGTGTGTGTGTGTGCAACGTTAATGTTCTACTTTGCGCACGTCATTTTCTCCGTTTTCCTCTCGCGATCGATCTCCGTGTGTGTATACCGTAACGATATACCGTTTTCTAAAGCCGTTTGTCTTTCCCTCACCCTCCGTAACGACGTTCGGGATCGCATGTGAAATATGAGAAGTGCCGAAATAACCGTGGGATTATACTAACGTTGCCGCAGACATTGAAAATGGGAAAACTGTTTGCTATTTAGAGTAGAAATAGCTCGCAGAAATATATCGGACGGTAAAATGATATTCAATGTAGCCGCGCGCGTCTGATCTTCTCTTCCCGGATATTCTCTCCATTTTACCCGCACACACACGCGCGCGCGCGCATACACACAATGACGTTTAGCACTATAAATTTACATCAAGCTTGATCTCTTTGCTGTCTATTCTCTAGCATTGAATAGTATTCATTAGGGAATTTTCTATTCAATGAAAATTATTATTACTTTACGTTTTTCTCGATAAAACCGCAATAAATCTCTCTCTTCCTTTTTCCGCCTTTTTTTTTTCGTGCAATTTTACAGCTGTGACTGTGAAATTATATTTGCTTTATTTCCGACGAATCGACCAGGCGGGTTCAATTCGATTACGCTAAATCGACCGGCACACGATCTTCCGCAAATAATGATTACGATCGCTCGGGTTTCGCCAGGATTGGCGAAAAAACCTTTCACGGGGGACTCGCGTTTCGGTTGATTATCCACATAAAAGTATTACTTGTGTCGAGCGCATAATAAAACTTATCCCGATCGTATTATTTGCATAAAATCAATTGGCGAATGTTCCCCACGCGAAAAATTTGAAATTAAAAGCGTGAGGTTCCAACCGAGGTTCGACTTTTCCTTCGCTCTTTTATCCGCTGGTTATATCTTTCTCCACCCCCCTCCCTCTCCCGTATGCGGCGCTTTTTCTTGTTTTTTTTCTTCTTCTTCTTTTCTCGTAAATACATTTTTCTTTTCGCGTGTCATTTCAGTGTTCGGCGCAAATTGCGCATTAATGTTTCTCTTATAATCACCTTTCGTTTCCCTCCGTCTATTCGTCTTCTTCTTTTTCCTGCCGACTTTTTCTCGCGCTTTTTAATCAATTCTTTCCGTTATTCCCCCGACACCACCCTCATTACATCTTGCGGTTCGGTTATTATGTGATATTTTCGTTTTATCCCGCGCGTCTTTTCATCGGATCGAGACACTCGAACGGGATTGTAATATCTGTCCGTTGATCTTTCCGGCTTTTATATTTGCGATTTCAATGGAAAAGTAATTACCGGACTATTCCGATTCCCCCGGCCAAGTATCCGTTCCGCCTGATGCGATTCTCCATTCGCTTCGCATTGACAACAGCAATTTACCCAAAAGCTCGTGTTGTACATTTTAATTCCGCGTCGCAGTAAATAAATTATACGTTATATAAAAGACGATTCGCACAATACTCGCAAGATTAATTTTTCGCGCAACATGAACCGTTTTGCTGCGTAAAAGCGGCGTGGGCAATTAATCTTTCGATACGTTGTTGCAACAATGATTAGCATCTAGGTACGTTCCACGTGAGTTGACTTTGCTCCAACATCAACAGCGTGTGTTGTTTACCCGAGCTTTGACACGATCCGTTGTGTATTTAATGAGGTTTATTCGGCGACTTTTTCAATTAATTAACCCAAGTGGTTAAAACTTGCGCACTTTTTTTTTTCTGTCGCACAAGGGCGTGCGTTTGCGTTGCAAAGGTAACGCGGTAATAAATTGCATTCGTCCGACGGCATGAACGCGGACAAAAAAAAAAAAAATGAACCGACTCGCAAATACCCCGACAATCGCTCCGACTCTGCGAATGAAGATTGCTCCTTTTATTTTTATTTTATACGGAGAGAAAGACGGAAAAAGTAACGCACGACGCGCTTGTGCGAGCAACATTCTCTCGAATGAAATGGCGCGACCGTCTCCTCGTTTATTTTTTTTTTCTCCTCTCTTCGTAAAGCTATTTCGATTTCGCTTCTTGACATATCGACAGGAATCTTTTTACCAGAATTATTCATTGCATTGTATATAGGAAAATAAATAACTTCGTGATCTCTTTTATTTTTATTTCTGCAATTGTTATATTGTTTTTTATGTAATTAAATTATTTTTCATGTCTCTCTCTCTCTTTACGCTTGAGGGGATTTATTCCAGAGCGCTTAAATAAATGTACGCTTTTCCTCTCTCTCTCCCTCTCTATTTTATTTTAAATACATTGGGTATCTTCGATCAAGTTATTTCCGTAATTTTAAATAAATTCATTTATTGCATCCGAATTTGTGCGATCGAATATATTTGCATTCGATTTGCGTGTATTGGCAATAACGCGCGAAATTTCAGATATAAGACGGAAATGGAAACGCGCGTTCTTTTCACGCAATTCCGCTCGTCACTGCTCGCTGTCTTCTCCTACTTTCTCGCGCGGGAGAAAACAACGAATGCCCGTGACATTATGTCGATACGTCGCTATTTGAATTATGGAGATAATCGACTGCGCTCGCGCAAATCGACAATATATCGGTGTGTCATGCAATTTGTCGGCGCCGTAAATCGTCGTGTAATCGCGTTGAAGTAATGCGCGACGACGTCCTTTATTTTATTTAGCGTATTTTTCTGTAATGAGCGCGCTTTTGCCCGCACATTTCCTTCGTTCGCGAAGCAATTTCTGACTCACGTCGATCTCACATTTGCTCTCTCTCTCTCTCTCTCTCTCTCTCTCTTGACTTCTCTTAAAAATACGACAATTATAGGTCGCGTACCGTTAATCGCGTTGCTTCAACAAATTGAACAGTCGGTGTTTGGCAACGGCGAGTCCCACTGCTTGTTTCGCCACAGAGAGAGAGAGAGAGAGAGAGAGACACGTCGCGCGAAATTATTCCAGCGTGACTACAAATTGCAAGCGCAGCCAGGCGTTCGATATCGCGTAGACGCCGTAAATCAATCCACTTGACCAGGAAGGGCAACAAAGCCGCATATCCCCGAGGACAATATACTCGGAGACCCTACGGAGACACTACATGCGTTACGCGATTCAGGCATCCGATAATTTGAATCTCAATTACACGGAGTGTTCGCTAATTGAAGTCACGTCGAAAAATAACTACATGGGTTTCTCGACAACGTTTCCCCGGCAAACGTTTTGTTTCAACCGCAGTTTTCGATCTCTTGGTTTTTCTTTTTGTTTTTTCAAAGCTATAAAATAATTTTCAAAATTTTCCAGAGGGAAATCTCTTTCCGGCGCGCGCGCGAGAGTTTATTGGCTGATTCATTAAAGGGTTGATATCGAAAATTACAGAGGTTTGGCGCGGACCGTTTTGAAAGCGTAAACTTTGCTTTTGAACAGTTTGAAGTAGACGTTATTCAAACAGGAAGACTTCATTAGCAGGGTATTCACAGTTGCGAATTAAAAATTCACCCGTGGCACAGGCCACGTGAATCTTAGCCAAAGAATACAAATTCTAGTAGTATTTTACAAAGTTTACCTCGCAAACACACTCGAAATTACCGTATTTACTTCTGAATTGAATCCCATTTATCAGTTCGCAGCAAAGAGTTGCCCGGGTACCGCCTAAATCGTGACGTCCTTCTATTTCTTTTTTTCTTTTTTGGTAATTACTGAATTTATAAAGAACGCATCCGCTGATCAATACGTGAAACAAACGAATTATATTGACCATAGTACACCATTGTTTTTACTCACTTCCTTCGTTGATTATCACTGGATGATCTCCCACGATCGTGAAACAGAGTTCGATCAGATACCTAATGCATATTGAGTACCATAAACATCTTTATCAGAACCTACTTCCTTCTTTGATTATACTCCTTTCTTTGATTGAGATGTTTTTTCCTCAAGTATCATGAAATGTTTTCCTTTTATCACTTCCTTCTTCGATCAGATGTTTTTCCTCAATCATTACGCTCTTCCACGACACCCAAGTACAAGGATCTTCTCCTAAATCAGTAAAAACCGCTCCCAAATCGGACACAGAGGATCAGTCACCGCAGTTACATCAAATCGCGCGAGTCAGGTACTACAAACTATCGACAGGCAATCGTAGCCGAAGCCGCAACCTCGCCGTAGCATAAGTGATACTTTGTGAAAATCTCGATTTAAGTGAAAAATTGTAATAAAAGATATTGTGATTAAAAGTGAATAAAAAATTGTTTTAAACTAATCGAGATCGCGAATCTTACAATATATTACGCAAGATATATGAAGTGCAGATTAAAAAATACTGTGTGCATGTATAAAACATTGAACAAAAATCAAATTCGATCTCGAAGTTTACCGTAAGTCAAACTCGGAACAGAAAAGTCAACTTATATTTGATGTCGGAAACGGCTTCGAGATTGAATTTGATTTTTATTTGAAAGATCTGTTTCAATTGTATAAAATTTACGGTTTGTAGCAGATACTAATAGCCTTAAAAAAAAAAGAACTAGTCTCATTCACCGCAGATTTTGATTCTCGAGAAGTTCCTCTTAAATGGCGAATAAATAAAACTAACAGGTTTTTACTTTCTCAAATGAATAAACGCTCGTTCGTGACAATCGCTACTTCCTCGATGGAAATCCCAGATGATCTCGCAATAGCGTCATGCACGGCTGCGTGTGGTCCACGCGGAAGGAAGAATTGTTATAATTCTCTCTCTCCACGTTGATCCGTTTTATCTCATTTTTTTACACGTCAATGGCGTGCAATCGCGTCGCATTGTCGTAAAAAAAAAAAAAAAACAGATGCGCGAAATTAAATCACATCGCGGTTTGACGAGACAATCGATTCACGATTGAAACACAAATTAGTCAACGAAAGTCACATCTTCTCTTCATAGAACGTATTTAATTTAAAAAATATTGATATGTGTAAAATATAATGCTTGCGTTTTGATTCTCACAGCAAAACTTTTGTTTACGATGTGTGCGCTGTGAGATAGCGTCAAAGATCGAGTAATATTTACAACGTAGCAGCGTGCATGTCAAGGGAATATATTCATGAGTTTCCGTACAATTCGCTACTTTGTCACGCGCGTGGCTGAATATCAAGCTTGTATAATTTACTGGAAACGCATGTTGACTAGCCCGTTGACTGGAAATACCGCAGGAAAGTTCTCCTCCGAATGGAAATTCCAACTTGTTATCGTGTTTGTTTTTTTGTTGTATTTTTTTATATGCATATATATATATACGTATGCGCGTACATATAAATGATATCTTTCACGGGAAGAGAGGATTTATCTTACACCGGTCCCGCGCAACTTCGAGGAAACTCCTTGGCAGTTTCCTCACTTTGCAAGTACATAAAAGAGGGATTATATGTTGGCGAATTGAAATTCTCATTATGGAAAAATCGATTCTAATTTTCGCCTGTGTGGAATTTATTATCGCAAAGGGGGAGAATTTCAGAAGCACACCCTCCCCCCTTTGAATGTCTCGCCTATTAATACTTATGAAATGGATGTTGACGTTGCACGAACGCGCGCCGTTAAATGTAATTACGTAGTCAGAGCGACTAAGCAATTTTCATAGACAGGGTTTTTTTTTTTTCTAGCCTAAACTGCTATTAAGGAAGGTCTCCCTCGTTACCGTAAAAACGTGCGATTTGCGTGCGAAGCATCGCTAAAGCTAAACGCTCTGTGTGCGCACATATACGTAAAGCGCGCGCGTGACCCGGCAAAACGACACGCTATTGTAACAGCAACTGCCGCGGATCGCCTCGTGACGTTGTTAGCGCGATCGCGCGTACGTATATATACAATCGATGTGTTCTAACGAGTCCGCCTTCTTGCTATTCCGTGACGCCGGAATACCGGAAATGTTGAGATTCTTATTAGACGGGAGACGTCGTCGCGGTCGGCGTATACAATTTCGACGATTTCCCAGGAGGTTACAGGCGCATCAGGTTTTACCGCGTCCTGGACATTGTTTCAACTTCGCGTAATCCACTTCTAGATCGAAATATCCCGCGCATATCACGCAAGTTTTTCTCGATAGATTAAATAAAGAGCGATTGCGCTCCACAGCGAGGTTGAATCGCACAATAACATAATGTGCAACGCAATTGTCCCATTTATTTAACAGTTAAATAAATGAAACACAACTTTTATTATTTGTTTTTATTTTTATTATTTATTTTAACAGTTAAAACACATACGTAGAACAATTTATTTACTTTAATTGTTACAATAAATAAATGAAACAATTATGTTGCAATTCAATTTCACTTGTATATTTGTTTATTATCGCTTTACAAGTATCCCGTCACGTTATACAAATGCTTTGGTTATATCGAACAATTGTTGTCAAAGTTGATTTTAAAATACAAATGGAAGAGATACGCGAGACTAACGTTAGTTTCTCGCGGAGAGGAAAGTTCGTTTCGCACTGCGACCGCAGAGGTGAAGATGTTTTTTCGTTTAAAACTCGCTACACGGATTACGAGTTAATTTCAAGTTCCGCGCGGCATCCTCACAGGCTTATCTAAGTTTCTGCCGCTCTTAATTAACACATTTAACCGGATTGTGACTTTGGTATTAATGCGCGTTGCCGAAGTATATAGAGAGAAAGTTTAGTGTTGCACACGGTGTGAGACCGTACTTAATAAATTATTCTCACAGTCGAGAGACTATGTGTAGGGTCTTGTGTTAAGATTAAAATCCCCCCCCCCCTCGCCGTTTCTCTGAATGAAAATTAATAAAACGCCGTTATTGCGCGAAGTCAAATTCTTGCGCAACGTTATTGATCCTTGCCGGTCATAAAATTAAAAAATTCCGCTTCTTCTGTCGTTTTCAAGTAATTTATCGGAACCGTTTCGCGCGCGCGCGTCGAGAGTCGATGATGACGAGACCATTACTTAATTCCAACGAATCAAGAATAATTTAGTCTACGACGACGATGCGCGCGAATAATGATTCAACCACAAATTTTTAACAGGCTTGATGCCCCCATATATCACAATCTTTAATGCAATAACGAGCGATCACTCACTGCGCGTTTTATAAACACCTAAACGATCTTGATTACAGTAATATTAAACGTTCGACTCGACCGTGAACTTACACGGACATCGCCACGTCTCGGTCGCGCAATTCTCTCTGATTGCCCGCGAACAATTAATTCACCCGGGGTAATCTCGGTCAAGACGCGAAGCAAATTGGAATAGCGCGACTTAATTAAAGATTCTCACGTGTTTTACCTTTCGAGTTTTCATCTCTCCCTCCTTTCTTTTCTACGACGGCGCGAAGGAAATGACAGCTACGTGTGTGTGTGTGTGTATGTGTAATACAGCACGTATCTCATAGCGCGTGTACATCTCCGTTGCGGATTTGAGTTCTCACCGTTCTTCCTGAGCAGAATTCAAAATCATCGGGAGAATCGTGGCGGGCGGCCGGAGTATTCCAAAGCGAAGGAATCCGTGTAATCCGATGGGAATGTAGCCGCATTATGCGTTACGTGGGCGAATACGTATTCTTCTTCTTCTTCTGGCAAGCGAAGAGGAAGATGATTCGCGAATCCAATCCCCTTGCCTTACATGTAGATTTTTAATACTTGGGGATACAAATACAATTTAACAAAAAAAATACGAGCGACAGAGATTGAAGTATTTTACTGCGCGTACAACATGTGCGCGGCATCATGTGTCTCTCAAAGAAGTTGGAGGATTAAAAGTTGAAAGAGTCGCGAGACGAGACCACGAGTCACGCTGCTGATCTCGTCGTAACGTTTATTTATTACACGTTTAGGTACGCGTTGCGCGTTTCTCGCGAACTGACATTGACCGATACTGGTACTGGTGACGATTAATGCCCACGAGGGTTGCCGGGTTATATAGCTCAAAATGGGGGTTTCCTCTCTCCCGCTTAGATATATATCGACGGGTCGCTCTAATTATTTTGCTCGTTCGCTCGCGACTAACGTGATAACGCTTGTTCGACATTCGACTCGAAGTATAGGTGACACAACAACGCTCGCCCGCCTGCCGGCTCCCGATACTAATGTGTTAATTTATAATTGCGTCGTAAATTTCTGACCGCGGGAAACACCGTGCACAAAGCGGCGCGCCAGTCACGCGTGAACTTTGCCCCACATTCGCCTCGCTTCCCACATTGCTCGCTTTGCCACATGCTATATCCGTAGAAAAAAAACACGCGGATTAAAAATAGTTTATTTAATATTCAAAGGCGGGATGTGAGAGGGAACGTACCCGAGAGACGAAAAACAGAGGGGAAACGAGGTGGTGTGAAAGAAAAGTTTTATTAGAAAGAGAGAGAGAGATAGAGTACGAGAAAGAATTTTGAACGAACGGCGTCTGTCTTGAATTGACCCCGCGAGAAACATTGAGAAAAGTTCATGTAATGTGCAAATCTGTCGCGGTACGTATAATATTGTAAGGCAAAAGATGAAAGTTAGATAATTGTATCTGATTATTTGCGTTGTCAGTCGGTGACAAGCAGCGGCCCGTTGTTCGTGGCAGCCAATCAGCTGATGCCGCAATGTCAAAAAACACGCAAAAAGCTGCGTTCCGGAGCAGAGACTCTCTGTCGGCCGGCGCGTTCTCCTCTTTCAGTATTTTCTCACTTGTTCAATTATACATATATTCGATCACTTAATAGAAGTGTTACATTTTTTCTATATTAACACACTGAACCAGTGCGTGTTTATTTGGTGTCCCGTCAATCCTTCCGCTGCGTCCGCTCCAACGGAAAGTAAGTATCTACCGTCTTTTCACCACGCTCTCGCCCGGCTATTCCTTACAATATACTTGAGAGGATAATAGCTCTAATGACAGAAGCACCATTGACGTTTAATATAACTTCCTGCGGGATAAGAATAGAATCTCATCAAGCGTATCCAGATTGCTCTCCCACATTCCTCTCTTAGTACACCGCGGAGTACAATAAAACTCGCTCTTCCTCCATCTCTCTCTTTCTCTCTCCGAGCGCATTCCTTCGTTTTCCATGCAATTTGCTGATAGTTTATCTAAAATTAAAACATCTCTCTCTCTCTCTTTGTCGGCGGAGCGAGGAAACCGTAAGAATAGCGAAACTCCGACAGAGAAATTATGTTATATATCGATTTATTCTTGACTTTCGAGCGGCAAACACGCAGGAAAAGCCAAACATGGAATTTTAGCATCGCGTCGTATCCCGGCGAGGAAAATCCTCGAAGAGGTACATTTTCCCACGCGAACCGCGTGGAAGGATATTAAAAATTTTCGAAGGAAATTACAAAAAGCAGCGCGATGCTTTTTCTCTTTATTTGTTCGTTCGGTTTTTTTTTCACAATTATCAGACGAATGAGCTCATTATTCGCTCGACGCTCTCTCGTTCGGCACATCACACAGATAAAATCACACGGCATTAATAAGTAATTGCATTTAACCGCTGATCAACGGCGATGCGGGCATTCACGTTAATTAGGTGACACTTTTTGCTCGATCGTCGTCTCGCTTCAATTAGCGCGAACGCTAATCGATCGGCGACATTACACAATGCAATCCGAACGGACTCCCGGTTGTTTGACACGAATCGTTAAAACTGTTAATCCAATCTAGTTGTTTTTTCCTCAAAAACCAAAATTCGACCAATATTGTGCGTGTTGGTAGGCACGAGTTTTTTTTTTAAATGAAATAATTTCTCAAAATCGAGAGATTGAGAGTTGCGTCAAGATCTATATTGGCACGCAAATCAGTCGAGGACGCGCGGATTAGGAAATAATTTGCCAGTGTTTCCGGACCAATAGATGCGGAGGAAATAGATCAGAGCATCGGAACGAGAGACGATGGTGCCTGATAATTGCGAAAGAGTATATCCGCCAATCGAGTCACACCTGCGAGTTGACATCTTCGTCGCATCGCTTCGCCGCGATAACAATTAAAGCAGACACACTATCTGGCTGGGTGCTCATCTTGTTACATGAAAAAATAATTTTCTCTCTCCTTTGTAACTGTTGTATATTATTATTGTTACAGCAAGAAAAAACATTTCGTTCCGAGTGCGCGGAGCAATAAAAACTTTTTTCAAGAAGGAAAGAGAGAAGGAATTCTTTCTCACACAGAGCATTTCTTAAATATTAAAACATGTACGTGAGAGGAGATTCCAGTGTGTGTGTGTGTGTGTGTACACGCGCTGGAATCGAAACGCGCTAAAAGCTCAAGAATGCAGAAGCTCTTAGCAATTCACAATATAAGCCGCGGATTAAATTTTATCCAGAAAGGGAAAAATGGAAATTGCTTTCTGAATAACGTACTCGGGGGTTGGTTTTCGCGCGACCGATCTACCAGGTAGTATTTGCGAGTATTTTCCGAGAGAAAGCGTTACGCGAGCCAAAGTGGACAATTTCGTTGGCAAATCTCTTTAATCCTGACTATGTCAAATCCCTAAATACTGCGACTTCCCGGGACGGGGTAATTTGTTTACGCGCGGGACGCTAAGTATTTGTCAACTTTATATTTCAATTACAAAACAAAAACGAGTTTTTAGCGTCTCGGGGACATCGGCGTCGCTCGTTGTGAAACGGTAAAATCTTGCTGCTCGCTGGGGTTTATATCAGACGAAGTTATTTATGCGCTCTCGTGTATGTGTGTGTATGCGCGCGCGCGCGCGCGAGTTCGCTTTTGCAGAAATAAATCATCTCGCGGCACATCTCACATTCCGTTATTAAAGGAATTCGCGCGCGATAACGCTGAATAACGGTTGTAAAACGGGCGGAAAACGGGCCGTCTATTAAGTTGCAATTAACCTTCCGACCGGGCGCAGCAACGACGTGGCTCGCGTTCCCCGCACAACACGACCCACTTCAATATATGTTAATGCCGCTTTCTTCCGCCTGACCGAGGAGAAGAAGTCCATCGAGCAAGTTGTTTCCGTCAGAATCTCGCAACATTTAATTACAGTAAGATTTAGCAAATAAATACTTTTCACACAGGTCGAGAGATTTACGTTCGGAGAAGATGTATAAAATTCTCTCTACAAAAAAAAAAAAAAAACGTTGCTTTTCATAAAACTTTTTTTTGCGAGTAAGAGAGAGAGAGAGAGAAAGAGTGAGAAAAGTTTTTATATTTTCTCAGATTCATATATTCCGTCGTCGAAATATATGTCACGATTCCGAGTTGTGTGTATCACATATAATAACGGACGAGCTAATGCTCGGCGCTTTTTCGATACATTATGCATTATCTCTTTCTCTCTCTTTTTCTCTCTCTCTTGTCGCGCGGAAGATATAACGACCGCCATTAGGATCTCGATGGTCAATCGTTCATTCGGCGCGGGAGAGTTTATCATGTCGCTCACGATAAAGGTACATATAAGCTCTGTTTAATTTAAAGGGGAGGGGGGAGGGGAAAAAATCTCGTTTGTCTCATACACGCCGACGCACATCGCGCAACGTGCGCATGTACGTCGGCGGAGAGGGGACTCGCGCGCGAGTAAAGCTCTAATATTTCAATACGTTATCTGCAAAAAGTCAGGCTGCGAGAGCGATCGATAGCGCAAGTCCCTCGAACGAATGTACGCGCACGTTTTATATACGGCGGGTAAATGTTATTTTTTTTTTATCGGCTTCGTGTGTCTCTGGAACGCCGCGTTGCGACGAGATCGCGCGCTATTATTGGCGATCGAACTGGATCGAGATATTCACGTATGTACATACACACGCAACGCTCGCGGCAGCTCGCACGCGATCTTAATCCGATTATTTTGCATCTTGCATAATGTATCTCGTCGCGCGCGCCCGTCCAAATCCTCGGACGACTAGTTTTTCCGCGACAAGTTTTGCAAATAAACCACGTGAGAACATCCCGGCGAAATACCCGTTAGAATTCGATTATTCGACGGCGGCTTTTCGAACGTACACGTCTCAAACAAAAAAAATGTAGAAACTTTACAGTTAAAAAATTTTCAAACAAGACGAATGAAAATCGCGACGGGCGTGTGAATGCTTGTACGTGAGCGAATTGAAAGCGCACGTTGACAAGCCCGCGTCATGTAGCACGTCTCGTTTCGCGCTAAATCTAATTGTTGTTTACTTGTTACTAACTTCACCCGAGACACGAGTTTGCAACTATTTAATTACGGCCACGGGGGTCTCTATCGCTAATTAATCACTCCCGGAGGCGTGTGTGATCGAACATTGTACTGTAATATTCATTGCAATTAGGGAGACGTTTGATACGAGCGTAAACGTTCTCGTCTTTTATTGTCGAGAACGTTTTTTTAGAAATAGAATACGTAGCAATCAATCGTTCGCGCGTAAGTAATCGAATATATTCCGCGCCGACTGTCAGCAGATTATTATTACTCTCATTCACCGCGCGATCGAAAAAAAAAAAGAACAATGACGTATCGCGGTAATACGTTACGATTATATCTCGCCGCGAATAATTTACTCGGCCGTTGCAAGTATTTGCTCGCGGCGGCGAATATAAATCCTCATTCGCCGACCGGTTATTTTCTCGAGAACGTATCGTCGCACGCGTTCTTATTTGAAATCGCATTCCTCTCGTTTAAAGTTTCCTCAATCGGATGCGGTAATGAAACAGAGAAAATCTCGTAAATCTGCGGGATCGCGTAATTAAACGAAACACTCGTCGTTTCTCGGCGCTCAAGTGTGTGGACGCGAGGGTCGGTGAAACGTCGAATAAAAAGTAAGACTGTATGTATCTAATGATTGCTCTATGTGTAATTGACTTCCTGAAGAGACGAATGCGCAGTCTGTTATAAAGCGTTCGATCAACCGCGCTTCCTTTGGATGATAGATAGTTATAATGAGCAGCTAACTATAATTTGCGTGCTGATCAGCTGACTGCAATAACAATAAAATGCAAATCCGGCGGTCATTAAGCTCACGTTACACGTAGGTATACGCATGCGTGCGTAAGAAAAATCAATGAAATAGATAATTTTGAGAAAAATCTTTTCTCCATCCGAATGTGCGCATATCTGGACATCATTTGAAGAAAAAATACAAAATATGTGGCAACGGCTTCGACGATTTAAATCAAGTATGCGGCAGATACTGAGCAAAGATTGAAAACAGGATCCAAACACGATTGTTATTTTAAATGATCATATAATCTCTTGTGAGAGCCATGACCTCTGGGATTTTCTATCAAATAAAATCGTTGGATCTTCCAATCTACTTGTTACTTGAAAATTTTTAAATCAATAATCCGGCTCGAGCTCATTTATTTAATTTCTTTTAATTTTGTATCGAAGAAACGAAACGTTATCTCTCAAAACGTCTGCTTTGTGTAAAAATCGAGTTAAGTGGAATGTGAACGATTTACACAACCACAACCGTGTCTGACTCTTATTGGCAATCTTTGCTGAATTCTACTACATATCTGACACGTTTAACTTATACTTTTCTCGATTACTCTGGAATTTCCTGATTCTTGGCACGTGACATCACTTTATTGTTTGCGTGTCAAATAACAGAGAAGTCCGCCAGTTTTTGCTCGCAATTGATAAAAGTTGCTGGTGGTTCTTCGGTCAACTTGACTGACGAAGAAAGAGAGAGAGAGAGAGAAAGAGAGAGAGAAACACGTGACGTCAGTTGGCGGAAGTCAATTGGCGAGTCTCGTGCACACACGAGAGTTGATTTTACGAGCAGCCTTCTCTTTCGCCGCGGTATTAAGTTTAGCCACTTCGGTCTGACACGGGCAGTGTGTCAAGATCACTCGATCCGTAGGTGATATCGGTCGCTCTCTATTCATTCCTCTTTCTTTGCCGTGAGAGAGGCGCGCGCTCACAAAGTGTCGCTCACAAAGTGGTGCCGGTAGATTCGCGTGTAGCAGAAGAAGTGGATTCGGAAATCAGAGAAAGACAGGGAGAGATAGAGAGAAAGAGAGAGAAAAGAGAGACTACTTCGAATGTCACTCGAGAGCAGCGCGATAGGCCGATAGGTTGCCGCATGTCTACTTTCATCTTTCCCGGCAAAGCAGTAGATAGGTTCTTTGAAGAGAATACCAGAGTAGCTCTGTGGACAGGGTGACGAGAAAGAGAGATGGTGATTGTCTGAGATCCGAAGAACTGAGAAGACTTTCCCCTTTTTTTTTTTTTTGGGAAAGAAGTAACAATTCACGTGCCAGGTAATTTTTAATAAAGTGAACAAAGGTAGAAAGAGAGAGAGAGACAGACAGACATACGTTAATAATAATTATTTATTTATTTATAAAAGAAAATTCAATGCTAAATTGCAAATTGCATGAAAAAAATAATTATAACAGATTTAAATTTTTGAGCACTTATAAAAATTAGGTGTTTACGAATAAAATTTTTTAGAAGACATTTCACTCTGCACAGGTATAAATAAACTGTAAAGTTCTCGATTTTAGTCTTCTTCTTCTAACCTATAAACGTGTTATTGAAACACACTAACGTTCGACTATTACACAAGCACATGACAGATTTATCAACCGTTTCTTTTTACGAACATTATTCAAGCAATTGTTACGCGATCACTTGCACATTTTGTTTGAGATAAATTTATTCACAAACATCTAATTTTAGACAGTGCTCAAAAAATTCAAGCTTATTCAATTACTTTTTTTTATGTATAAACACACACTACTCTTCGCGATAGGTTTTGAGAGTGGTACTTGAGAATCTATCAAAATGAAAACGATATAAGTCGGATTACCGTTAAGAGAGATTGACCGAGATGGGGAATAACGAAGAAACTTATCCGTTTGATTGCAGAAAAATGCAGCCACGAGTGACAATCCAGGCTCTGGCTACGGTCTGGCTGGCGGTGGTGGGTTTAGGAGCAGCAGTCACCCACCGCCTCTCGCACGATCAATACTTCCCCGCGTCCCCGCATCGTCACTCCAGGGTTCAACGGAACCAGATCAGAGACTGGAGGGATCACGATCCGGCCGAGGATCAACCACTCGACCTTTGGATCGGCTCGCGAAGGTCGATTCCCGCAGAGGGTATGTCGAACTTTAAAGATGTCTCGTTGGGAGAGAAATAAAGCGCCTCGTACTGTGTATCTTGCTGTTAATTCAAGAGCCGAATACGCGGAATATTGCTATCTTATAGCAACATTATATCAGGGAGAGCTTTTAATACACACGCATGATTTTTTTTTAAATTATTTTCTAACACCGATCGCCAAATCTGTATCTATAGAATTGCAAATCTATAAAATTTTCAACATATACATATCTAAAACTTATTTTGGTAATGTACTCTTGACATTTCGATCTTATTTGCTAGATAGATATATACGCTCTACTTCAACTGGCTTCGGTTACGTCAGCGATTTAATTTTGTCGAGTCACCTCGTCTAATGAAGACGGAATAGACGCGTCGCGACGAAGTACAGCCTAATGAAATCCGTTTGCTTCGACTTTCCCCCTCTCTCCGATTTTCCTGATTAATCACAGTCCCCTTTTGGTTGTCGTCTTCCGTGCAATTCCGATATCGGTTAAGCACCATCGCCCGTGGCTATTAAAACGCTTTGCATTTTCCCATTTTTGTAAATTTAATTCCAGAGGGCAAATCATTTCCGCAATGCAAAAAATTAAATATTTTACTTGAAAATAACTTTCAAATTTATCATTTTAGTGCGAAAAATTTTCTTGTTTATTCGATTTACAAATAACGATAAAAGTAGTTTATAGTTAAAAAAAAAAAAAAATTAAAACCGTCAGTGTTTCAGGCATTTCGTTTATAAGAAGTTTTCCTAACTACGTTTTTTCAGAACCGCCAGCGCTACCCCACAGCTCTACCAAGTTTACCGAGCAAAATTTCCCGCTTGAGAGATCCTCGAAGGAGGACATTGTCTCGTCAAAGCGAGACTATCCCTTTTCGGCATGGCAGAAGTGGTTACTGAATATCGCCGGTGCGGAATTCGAGGCCGACAAAGTCGATTACGGTTACGAGATGCCGCAGACGCTTTCGCGCGAAACGGTGATACTTCCCTCAGATCTCTTGGACGATCCCTTTGTGGCGGATGACACGTTCCAAGATCAAGGACCGGGCTCGGTCGAGATATACAAGTTGGATCTATCTAAAGAGAATGTTTTGCTGACCGCAACCACGCCCACCAACGATTTATTGCCGAAAAACAAGAGCAAATCCCCGAAGAAGACGAACCATCTAAACTCCAAGACAAAGACAACGGAGATTAAGTTAACGACGACGCCGAGTACGAAGACTCATCACGAGCAATCGAACGTGTTCGAGGAGCAACGAACCGAAACGCCTTCGGTCAACACGAACTCCTTTGGCGTCGGTGGCGTGCCGGAGCTACAGGTTGGTTGCGAAGGTCTCGAAGCGTCGTCGTCGTCGTCGTCGTCGTCGTTGTCCCACAAGGCGAAAAGATCGATAGATACGCCCGACAAGGAGCAGCGGCAAGTGCCCGCGTCCATTCTACGAGACGTGACGCCGTTAATATCCTATCCTTTCTTAGATTATGACATGACGATGTACGACGACGAGGAGGAGGAGATGGACGAGCTGTTAAAGATTAGATTATTAGAAACCACAAAGAACAAGACAAACAGGGGCGATATGAACATTCGCGATTATTTATCCAAAGAACCGGACAAGTTACCGGATCGTGGGGATCTCGGCGAATCCACACTCGCACATTCAAACAAATCGAGAATCGAATGGGACGAGTCACTCGGAAAAATCGAAATTAAGAATCAAGAGGAGATTAAAGAGAAACGGATGCCGATTTCATCGGACGAGGTTGATGGCGCCAGCAAGAATCGCGGTCGACGATTGCTGTGGCTCGCCGGGGCAAATACCGAGGGATTTGCGTACAAAAGCGAGCAGAAGCGCGCCAAGCGATCGATCGATTGGGGTTTCGGCGAGGACGAGGGCGTCGTGTCCAGTAACGAGTTGCAAACCATGAACGCGCGTCGCAGGAAGCACGACATGCGATATTATCAAGACGTTGCTCGGAAACGTGACCAGTATTACGAAGTGAATTCCGGCATCAATAAAATCAGACAAGAATACGAGGAGCATCTCGCGCAAAAACGCAGAGAAGAGGAAGAACAAAGATTGCGGCAACAGCAACAGAATGATCGAAGAACGCCGACGAACAGATGGACGGAGGAAGAGGAAAAGAGAAGAGACAAAATGCGAACGAGACAGTACGATGAGTATTTCAGAAAAATTAACCATATTCCCGCGTCTCGTACGGAAGATGATGAGACGCGACGACGACAAATGGAGGAACGACAGCGAGATGAAGAGGAACGAAGACGACGATTGCACGAGGATGAGAACATGAGGAGAAGGTCGCAGAGCAAATGGCAGGAGGAAAATGTGAAGAAATCAAACATTAGAACACCTGTGTATGACGTAGAGAAAATACAAAGATCTAACGACGAGATGAGAAGAAGGGAGGAAGAAGCCAGAAGACAGGAGTGGTACAGAAGGCAGCAAGAAACGCAAAGAAGAAAGGACGAGGAGGAACGCGAACGTCAAGAAGAGAATCGACAACGAGAACAGCAACGCAGAGAATTAGCGGAGAGACGAAGACAGGAGGAAGAAGAGAGACGAAGACAGGAGGAAGAGGAGAGACGAAGACAGGAGGAAGAGGAGAGAAGAAGGCGGGAGGAAGAGGAAATAAGGCGACAGCAGCAGCCGCCGTCGAACTTGATGGACACGAGATCTCAAAGCAGGCATCCAAATGATATCGAACGCCGCGATCGAGACGAAGAGAGACGTATGCGAGAGGATGAGGAAAGACAAAGAGAGAAGAAGCTGCGAGAATATATTTCGCGGAATACGCCGATCAACGTCGATCACCCTGATCAAGGATCGGAGAAAGATGGGTTCGGATATATACGGGTAGCTTCAAATAAGAAGGAAATCTTTCCCACATTTCAGGAAGAAGAGAAGAGAAAAAGACTTGAGCGCAAGAAGCAGAAGGAAGAACGCAAAAGGCAGGAGGAAGAACAGCGCAGAAGACAAGAGGAAGAACAGCGCAGAATACAAGAGGAAGAACAGCGCAGGAAGCAGGAGGAAGAGCGGTGCAGAAGGCAGGAGGAAGAACTGAAGAAGCTGCAGGATTACATAAAAATAAATCAGCCAATTAACGTGCGTAACAATCAATCGATCAGTAGTCGTAACTTGTTCGAGGAGATGAGAGTGATCGAGCAAGTCAGACGTCGCGACAGATATTCCGATCCAGATGGGGGAAGACACCGCGGACCGTCAGTATCTAGGTATATCGATCCGCGAAGCTCGCCGGAGGAAATCTGGCGCAGGCAGCAAGAGACGGCGAGAAGACAGGAGGAAGAGAGGCGAAGAGAAAGAGAGCGAGAAGAGAAAGAGAGACGATTGCGCGAGGAACAGATGCGGAAGGAGGCGGCTAGGCGAGAACAGGAAGCGAGACGAGAGCAATCTAGGCGATACGAGGAAGAGAGAAAGCGGCTGGAGGCGGCGAGGTTGCGAGAAGAGAGGAGAAGGCAGGAAATGTTGAGGGAACGGTCCAGAAGCGAAGCTGAAAGAACGAGACAGCCGGAAGCCGCGAGGCCGACCTATTACCAAGATCCTCGTCTGATGGAGCACAGAAGACGACAGGACAGCCGCCCGATTCCGAGTAATTTGGTACGGAACGAGCAGGTGCCGAATGAGTACGGAATGGCGCGGAACGAGCAGGAGAGAAGAAAAGAACGTGAAAGGCAACGGTTGGAGCAAGAGGCCGAGAGAAGACGACAGCAAGAAAACAGGTAAATCGTCAGAATTAGAGACGATAGATTCTCCTGAACGCGCTTCGCATTGTCCGTTCGCGACAAATCACACCCTTATTTTCATATCCATAGGTGGCGGGAACACGGTGGACGGAACGAGTCCGAATACGGACGGAGTCGACAGGAATTAGCCAGACTAAACTCTTTGCCGATAAACGCGAGAATAATAGTTCGTCCGCCGACAGTGCTATCAAGGACTGGTGAGAACAGGGTCGATTTCACGGTGAGTTTTCCATTTGTCTGTCGAAACACTTCACCGCGCGCGGACTTGATCCCGCGAACTGTTCACCGAGCGAATCCGATCTCGGCGCGGTTGCCGATTGTCTCGCGTTACCGAACCGAAGCGCGCTTCATTAAACCGCGAGGAAAGTTACGGCGAGTTAGGGTGACCCGCTCCCGTCTCTCGCTCGACCTCGACAACCCCATAATTGCATCGCTTTGTTCCGCTTAATTGACCGAATGCCGAGCAGCGCGGTCGCCGCCTTTCTTTGACGTTTCCTTGCTACGATCTCGTTGCAAGTGGCAACAAAAATAATTTTCTACAAGATGGTGGTGTAAACACATACTCACGTAATACTAAAAAAAAATAGTTACTTAATTAAATTTCTAAATTAACTGGATATGATCATAACCATAACTATAAACGAGTGTATCGGAGAAAAAGAAATTTTGCAATTCTGTGTTTTTCAGGGAATCAACCCGCATCGCGAGGGCGTGCAAGTGGCGAAGTTCCCCGTCGCCCCGACTTCGAGACCACCCGTCCCGAGTCCAAAACCGTGCGTCTGGGCGGTTGTTCATTGTTGTTCGTCTAACAACAGTCGTCTCTCCAAGTGTTTCGAATCGTTGGGCTGTCCCGGAATTAATTGGGACCCCAATCCCTGCAGCAGTTCTATTGTAGAAGCGGCCAGGGCGGAAATCATGAAGTTCTACGAAAGCCAATAACACTAACTAAGATTTGTCCTTCGCTCTTTGACAAACAAATGCCCAATTTAACACCGCGAAACATTGTACAATACACACGTGACTGTGCAATGTAGAGAATGTAACAATTTTGTTATAATAATCGCAAACTAAAACGAATATTTTTTTATTCGCTTACTTCGTAGTAAAATAGACGCGTGTTAGACATTTATTAGTGCGACTCCCCGGAAGAAAAATTCTTCATATGTGAACAAAATTCGATATTCAATTATATGTAATTACATATATATATATGAGAGAGCGTTTCAATCTTATAAAAAATTGACATACAATCGTATGTAACCGGTTATCGAATTTGTCCGTATATGAAGAACTGTTTTTTTTTCCCGGGTAATATTTAATTGTAGTCGGCGGACATGGGGAAAAAAAAAAATCTCAACTTTTATGAAGTAGAGCGCGGTATGTATTTGCCTTCGGCGTCGAAAAACGAAAAACCGTGTTTCAGTTAGATTTAACAATCGCTTTAGTCTCTAATATTGATCTATTGGTCGCCAGAGTAGCGGCCATTGCCTCGCGTAGCATGTAAATTTATGTATAGCAGTAAAAACAAAAAGAAAAAAAATACTAAAAAAAAAAAAAGGTGTATCATGTCGTCGTTTACCAACACGTTTGCACGCGCAAACACAACGCACGATAGGGTAGAAGCGCGCGCGTTTTAATTGCTGTACATTTTTTTTTTTTTTTTTTTTTTTTTTCGTTGTTCTTCGCAGCTTTTTCCACATGTGATATAGAATGTAGGCTTTAATACATTTGTAAGAGCCGACAAATATATTTATGTAATATACAAGGAGAAAAAGAGAGACGGAGCTAATAAAGTTGTCTCAAATATTGTACAACCCATAAAGTACACCCGTACACACATTCGCGTATGGTTGCTTCCGCGCGACGATTAAACTTCGTTGTCGACGCGAGATCCGATCAATTCGCCGTTGTACGCTGCAACATTGACATGTCGAAATGGTTTTTTTCACTGATTACACCTTGTGAACACTGCAACAAAAAAAAAATCACGCGAGCAAACGTCTGCTAGAAACGCTGTTTACATTCGATTTGGCAATTTTTTTAATTCTCATCCTAACGGTATTCAAAATTATTTTTTTATTATCCTAACGGTATCGATAAATATTTGACGGACGTAAGAATGTCAATTTTTTACGTCACTGTGACACATTTACAACAACCGAGAGATTAAAATAGGTACCGAGAATTAAAGCGAGGCGGAGTTCGCGTGTCGCCGAAAGAGAGACTTCTGACTCGTGCATTTACGGTAATCGCCGTTACAGACCGAAAAACTTACCGGCCGCACTACATTTACCCGCACCGTCGTCGTTCCTCTTTCTCGACCCCCTTTTTTTTTGTTCGCGCCAATTTGCTCGCCGTGACCGATAACAAGACCATTCAACGCTTAAGAGCTTGCAAACGTTTCCCGTCCAATCAGTTAACATTGTTGAATTCGTAGGCGCTATTCCGCATCACGTCTCGACACACGCGCGGTGTAAGGTAAAAGCAAACACCCGGTAGTAGTCGGGGGCTATTGACGCGCGAGTACGTACGTAACCACTTTCTGTCATTTGCTGCGCCTCGCAATTGCCGATGCATCTGACGGCGAAATTACTCTGATGAAAATTGAAACTGTCACTTCGCATCGCGCGATGCCTACTCATTAGAACTAGGCTGTAACTACGTCGAACGTTCATTAGGACGAACTTCATTAAAGTTCTCGCGAACAATCGTTTTTTTTTTTTTTTTATATTATTTTCGCGCAATAAAACTGTTACTCTCTCCAACGGTAATTCCCGCTAATTGTTACGTGTTTCGCACGCCGTAGGAAGTAGAATAATACAAACAACTCGAACTAAGCTGGACACGCGCTCTTTTTTTTTTGACAAGCGCGTTTAGCACTTACGCGCGGATTACGCTCTAATCGCTTAAGAACGCGGTCAAGGTAAACAAGCACCGAGGTTCAGCTTGTCTTTTCTTCTCGCGTCTGCATTATGTTTCTTCTGTCAATACGTCATTTATAATGCGCGTTAATAATTTACAAGCGCAAATTTCATCTAACATTTAATCACATTGTCAGAGATTAATAGTTGAAAAAAAATCTTACGTCGTCGATTGCAAAGAATTACTTTAACGCGACAACAACATTTTCTGTCGTTTTCATTTAAATTGCCAAAAAAAAAGGCTTAAGATGCGTCATCTTACCCCCGAGTCACCTCGCACATCGAACGTAATAAATAAAGATAGGTGCCACCATCCAAGATGGAGCATGTTCTCTCGCGACGTGATACGTTACAGCGGGTTGTCAGTGATGCATAGTACAAATCATGTCGCGCACAAGATAGAGAGATCTTATGTGTCTGAAGTTTCCTCCTACGCGCGCGCACACACACATAAAGCCAAATAACAGACTGTCGAGGAAGTCGACAGCGTGTCGACGACAGGTGCGCATCCAGCATCCTCGAGGATCATCCTCAAGGCTATTGCTTTTGTCTACGTCTTCCTGATATACGCATTCAAAATACGCAACCTCGTGTATTCAACCTCTTTGCGTTCTCCCGACGTACCTTTTTCATCGCAGCACAAGCGGCAATAACGCAATTCATAAAGAGTTTTGTCTCGATGTAAGAGGGTTATACGATGCGCGCAACGTATTTTCCCATTAAAGACAGATCGAGAGCTTATGCCGAAAGGATTTATGACGGGTCTCTAATTCGCGCGTAACGAAGACGCCGCTCTCTCTCCTTTTAAATGTTTCCGTCAGAGCGTGTGATTTAATTACGATTGCTGCAATTCTGATAAATTAAATTACATAACGTCGCGATATTTCAAGAGTTTTGCTCTCGATTTTATTGCGTCGCGCGCGTTTTTTTATTTGCGAGTGGTTTCGGGAAGATATTTAAAGATACGAGCGCAAAGGATTTATTTCTGTGACAAACGCATATGTACGCGCGACGTAAGAGAGTTATTTCCCCTGTGAATCACACGTTTGCATCACTCCGATTTGCAGCACATCGCGCGCAAACAGATAATACGCGCGCAATGTCCTCCGCGCCAGAGAAGCGTACTGAAGTGTACAAACAGCCCACCCGTGTGTGTATATACCCGTTCGTGCTCACCCTTGCGTCGTCGGGATGTTGCTTTTGTTGCGACCGCTTGTATTGTTCTCCGCTAAAAGAGCCGTCGAACGCGCCGAACGGTTTTCTTGGTTTCGCGCTAGAGAAATTTTCGCGAGTGACATTTTAGATCGCGTTTAACAAGAAAAAAAAAGAAAGAGCGAAATTAAATCTCTTTTCTCTTTCTCTGTTAAGATCGAGAAAAAATCTAATTTTCTTTTTTCCTACGCGCGTTCGCTTTTTATCGTAAATTTATTCTTTTGTATTTTCTCAACGGAGAATAAATTTCCGAGATGCGATTTTGATTAATTATATTGTCGATTGGAACGTAGACGACGGATTAATTCACTTGGTATTTACTGATACGGCACGTCGTCAAATTGACTTTGATTAATACTTGTATCTCGAATCGCGCGTTTGCCTCCGCGAAATGTTATCATCGCAGTCACGGAGAGAGAGAGAGAGAGAGAGAGAGACACGTCATCGCGTTCTCTCTCGTCCTTCTTCTCTTCTTCCTCCCCCGCGGTAGAACACGAGCGAATTCGAACAACGAGCGCGAATCGAAAAGCGAGAGAGATTCTCTCGTAGGATTTTCTCGTAAAAACCGCGAAACCCCGCTGGGTGAAATCGCATGTGAAACTTGTGGTGTTCAATCATTTTTTCGCGAAAACGCGCGCATCCGCGGAATAATCGCGTGTATTCGCGTGCAACTCGAGCATCTCTCGATGTTTTTTTTTTATTCCTTCGCTTCTACTTTTTTTTCAACGCTTTTTTTTTGAACGTCACCGTCCTTACATAGGAATATCTTTTCTTCGAAAATTTGTTCGAAACGCTCCCGCCGTTCGTAATGCTCTTATTCTCCATTCTCAACCTCTCGTTTCTCCTCTCGACAAATAGCTTACGCGCAAAATCGAGAAACAAACAACGTTAAAAGGCTCTGCTGCACCGAAATCCGAGATCGCAGCGATATCGCGCAAGAGTATGTGTGCGCACAGCACACTAGAGAGAGGGATATAAGCACTCTCGGAGAGCGGGTATCAGGGTATATCTCTCTCTCTTCTGGTATACAAATGGTCGCAAATACGTAACGAGCAAACAACACGACAGGTAACGCCGAGCAATGACATAGCGGTCGTCGTCGTTATATCGAGGAAGTGGAAAGCAAGAGGGTTGCGCGCCTTCACTCCCTCCCGTTGTCTCTTTCTCTTGTTCTTCCCCCGATTCAATTCCTCGGTTACATGCGCGTGGAATCGCGCGCTATTCCTTTTCAACGAGATAACATCGATAACGTACGGAACCTCGATATTCGCGTATCGAAATTCCGATCGTTCAACGTCACCTTCTGTGCTGTCACGATCGAACGTGAACCCCTCTCGTTCTGCGTGCGTTGGCAGCGCGTTTCCGGTTCGCGGGGCTTCCTTTGATCGCAATTTTAAGCGTGAAACGTATGTGTCGCTCGAATCTCGTTCTCGCCGAGAGAGCGGCGAGACGGTATTTTCGCGCGAAAAAGCAAAGAAAAATGAGTCGCTTTTTTTTTTTTTTTCTAACCAAACCGCGGAAATCTCATCACGTTTTGCGAAAGAGACATCCGGTTAATGAAAACTATCTCATAATTGCGCAAAAAGTGATGCAAAAAAAATATACATCTTTGTAAAATGCGCGGTTGGAGATATTTGAAAGTGATGGAAATATAACGCGCGCGGTTTACAGCAAAGAGGAAAGAGTTTCAACGCAAATGTTGACGCGTAGCAATGCTTATTTATTGTGACATTTAAGTGACGTTTCGATATTCTTGTTTTTTAAATCCACATCGCTAACTCAGGCGATAGAAAATAAATAACGATATTACAGACAAAAAAAAAAAGAGAAATGTGCTCTCTTAATTTTTTTTTTTCGTTTTGTTTTTCGTGCGAGAATTATATTTCATTTTCTTCATTATTCATGCTCGAGATATATACTCGATAAAACGGACTTACCGCCATCACCGCGCTGCGCGACACTTCTCTTGTCCCCCTTTCCCATATTTTCTTCTCCCGCTACTCCCTTCAAGATGAGATGCTTGTTCCCTCGGTCCCACCTGAAACCCAAGTGAAACATAATTTTGTTAGCTCGTTTTTCTCCCGTCTCGCGAAATGAGTGTATGCGCGTACATAAACGCGTCAGGTGGACGTCTCAGTTACATCTTCGCGCGCTACAATTTTCTTATCTCAACATCGAATAAATCCACAATGCGCCTCTTCTTCGAGAAGAAATGCTTACGCGTTACACGTAAGCGACGCGCTTCATCGCGCCTGTCATTCCGGTCACGTGCGATCGAAAAGACGCGAAAAACGGCTCCATTAATAAAATAAAACGACGGAGACACGTGATTCTGTGTTTTTCTCCCCCCCCGCGATACGATCTATAGCCTCGCGAACGTGGAGAAGAGAACGGTATCACCGATAATATCAACGAGTATAATTTGCTCGGTTTGTATGTGTACATGTATATCGTACATGTATTTCTACTTTATTCTTCCCTTCTCTATCTCTCTATCGCAATCATATTGTGTTTACGAAGTTAATGACGATCAAACATCTTGTGATTGCGTTCTCTTGTTTTACTTACTGATGATCTAAGAACGTCTCAGACACTCCACCTTATAAAATATCCTTATACAAAATTACCTCTTCCAAGAAAGGTACGGAAAATTCGCTCGGAATACACGCGCCTCTCGAGAAAGTGTTACTGTTCAGCCGTTGGTTGGGATATGAAAATGCAAGCTTGTTTCATCTCAACGTTCACGGTCCGTCGTTTTACGCGGACTTCGTTATGTCCGCTCGGAGACGACGCTACCGCGTCTCTTGATATTGCAGAAATTATTTTTCATCAAAACATATGTATGCACATGTGAGAGATATTTTTCAGAATTATGGGAAAGAAAATGTGCGCATGGCAAAATCAACAGCAATATTGGTCTTGTCCGCTGTTATTTTCTTTCTCTTTCTCTCTCTCTTCCCATTTCCGTATAAACCAACGCGAAACACTGAAAACGTAAATCAAAGGATAAACGCTTTGCGACATGGCATCGCGACGATTCTAAGTTTCGGGGCCATGGGAGACGAGCATGATAGGGCCCCAGCGCGTTTGTTAAACGATCGGAGTGCGCGCGCGCGCCTTGCCATTTCGACTGAAAGTTTCACAACGCTGTTACGGCGCTTCCGGACGAATAAGTAACGAGTTTACGCTCGCAGCTTGCAGGATTTCAATTTCGCGTCGAAAACTTATTGGAACACTATCGCCCCGTATTCCGCGCTCTCGCTCGTAACGAGCTGCATTGAGCATCGACTCGAAAATATAGTCGATTGCGCTATATCATTGCATTTTATTTTTATTTTTATTTTTATTTTTTTTTATTTATTTTAAATCGCTTCGAATCGCCGCGTGTTACATATTGAGCATAAAATTCGTAAATATGCCTTTATATAAGGAACTGTGCAAAAATTTTAATTAATATTAAATATTTTTTATTAATATCTAATAGTTCTACTTAATTATTTTTTTATTAATATCAAATATTCTTTATTTCCGTAATGACTTAAAAAAAACATACAAATTTTCATTAAAAAATGGGGCATAAAAATTATCTCTGCAACACATTTGAATACGAGAATCAGATGATATAATTCTCACAAAAATTATATCATCTAATTCTCGTATTCAAATGTGTTGCAGAGATAGTCTGACTTGAGCTCATCAAAAAAGCGCACATACGCCGCATTATACTTGAGCAAACGCGGCTTGCGAAAAGAGAGAGAGAAAGAGAGAAAGAGGGGGGAAGAGTTCTCTCCTTCCTTCTCGACTTATCTCCACGAAGAGGATTTTCCAATTCTGTCTCCGCCATGATTTCACTGCTGCGTCCGTGAAGCTCCGATAAGAGATCGAAGACGGCGACTGCTCTCTGAAGGTTCGATACCTCCCGTGAAAGGTATCGACGGGGGGCCTTCATTAAACCGGTCGACCGATCGAAACGACGTAATCGCGAGATGAAATATCCTCGCGTATAGGTTCTGCGATGCGTGTGACTTGGAAAAGGAAAGGCGGGAACAGCATACGAGAGATCGCGATTGAGCCTCGAGATCGCTGCTATCGGTGAATTTCGCAATTTCCGGCTGAATCCTCCGGCTGACAATTTCCTCGTTGGCAGCGCAATTCGCTGCACGCGGCGCGGAACTTTTCGCGCGACCAACCGATCGGTCGTTCTAATTTACGTTTACAGCAGCCGCGAGATGATATCAAACAGCGATATTCCTAAGACGGAATGGTCAAACCGCATGGAAACGCATCGAAGAACTTCGGGAAACGTAACGTTTATGCACTTTAATACCTACATTTTCTTCTCCAATTACATGAATGCAATTTTTTTTTTTTTTTTCACGTGATTATTCAACGAACAAAAGACAAACGCCGACACAATCGGAGAAAATTATATAATTAGATTGTCCTAAATTTTAAGAATCGGCATTTTTCCACGAGATAACGGGTATCGATTTGACTTAGTGGCTGCGCTGATAAATCAAGCGAAGGACACCTCTCTGAGTCGCCGAGAAGTCGAACTTTACCTTGGGGGTACCTTGTGAGGGGATCAATAAATCGTGAAATTTATACTGATCCTCTTCAACCCTTTCCTTCTCTAAGCAACGACGCGGAAATCTTCCGATCTGATATATGCAGAAGTACGGAAGGTTCAAGTTAAATGCTATCGAGATTTTAAACGGCAAACATATTCACGCGAATTTCACACCGCCATTTCGACGAGTTCGTAAGAAACGATCTTCCGCGATTATTCACCATCGTGTATAAACCATTCTATCGTACGTAGTTCATGTTCTCTTTCTCTCTCTGTCTCGTATGTTTTTTAAATATCAAAACGTATATTGAAATTTTTGTAAGGTGTTTTTTTATCACATCCTTACGATCGTTCATTCTTTTTTCCCCATGTGTTTCAAGTGTATTAAATGTACAAATCTTTTGCAAAACAAAAGCAAATTTTACCCAATTACCTTTAGACGAATTCCTCTTCAACGTTATAGTATTTTCTAATAATTTATAAATTTGAGAAACACACGTACGAATGTACGTAAACATTTAAGCAACGCGAAAAGAATTTCTCTCGATTTTTATTCGAACAAATTGTAAGATGAGACACTCTACGACCGCTTGCTATTGCACTAATCCATTGTGCCTCCCGAAGCTTATTGAGAAAAATAAGCTTCTCCTTTCTCAAGTATTCATACCGGAATTTAAAGTCAACTAAGACCATCTTTCAACTAACGCTTCAAACTTTTATTCTTCTCTCCATTGTTTCCTTATTCGATGCCCAAGTTTCCTTTTTATAACATCCTTTCCTCCGTCTAATATATCTACTTTGTCTCAACGTTCTCTCTCTCTCTCTCTTACTTTTCTCAATTGTTCTTTATTATTCCGATAAAAAAAAAATACTCGCTCTATTGTTATTATTCCGCGAGATTGATTTATATTTCGTTTGATGTAAATAACACAAGCTAGTGGTGCAACAGACAGGTCGTCGATTTCTTCGACATATCGGAAACTGATTCTCTAACGAGCATTGCGAATTTCCGAAAATTCGTGTCCAACTATCTTCGATGTACGATTAATGTTAAAACTTTTATTACAATCGGCTCACCTTTATCTCGCGTTGCGATTCGTCAGGGGCATGTTGTCGAGAGCGTCCAACTTCCGTCACAGCGTCCGCGGACAAGCACTTCGCCACTCTCGATCCCAGTCGTTCCTCGGTGATTATGCGTGTCGAAAAGAGGATAGAATCGCACCCTTCTCTCCCTCCTACTCGGATAACGCGCGACTGTGATGATGTTACATTTATCTACGACTATTCATTCATCTCGCGACCCTTCTCTTTCTTCTTTCTCTCTCTTTCTCTCTATCTCTCTCTCTCCCCCTCTCTCTCTCTTTCTCTCTCTCTTTCTTTATCTTCGCTTACTCTTATTTTCACTCGCTCATTATCGCGCGTTACACGTTTAAGATCAAGTCGTCTTTCTTTCCCGATCGGATGGACTGCTCTATCAAATATACATGTCTGTTTCCATCCTAAAGTTTTTTGCGTCCAGCAAGATGTTCAGAACGTGAACGGCTTTCGGGACCGACCGGCACCGACTGAACACTCCTGGCGGACGGCAACCCGAAGGACGACGGCAACCCTTCGTGCTCCTGCGCCTCTGCGTTCAAGGCTGAGCACGATAATGGCGTCCTCTGACGCTGATGTTGTATCGAGAGCGGATCGCTCAACAAAGTCGGTAACATAGATTTTCTCTCAGCAAACACGAACCGTGTTTCTAACTTCAGATAACGTCACGCGCGTCCGATACATGTGCCCGGGTTTTCTTCCGGGTTAGTTCTTTACTTATCGTTGATAAATTAGAAATTACAGACTTGTTGGCACGTTTATTTATTTTACATACGAGCTCGCGGAATTTTTTTTATAACAGTTGCCAGTAAAATAGAAGTTTCTCTCATCAACATTTCGATACAGGCCATATATATGTGTAATTTATATATTGCAAAATAAAACACTTTTATACACACATCTGTATTAAGAGATTGTGTATGAAGTATAACAACATTATATAAATTATGCAAAGACTAGATTTGCGCGGAGACATCTTTTTTTTTTTTTTTTTAATTCTGCGATTTATCAAATTGAGGGTCGCGATGTTATCGCATTTTGCTGTGCTACTAAATTTTATATAGTCACATTTGTTTGTAAGCATTTATAACTCGCGTATTTACGGTTTTACTAGAAAAGGAAAATGTGTTAATGGAAAAAGTTTCAGAGAAATATATTTTAAATTCCACTCGAGAGTTTAATGTAAAAATGTCACGAACGTCCTCCGTGCTACAACGCATTCGTTCGTTGCCAATTAAAGCGCATTAAATAGTAAATCCGGGAAATTATATTACGATACGCATTGACGTATATTTACGCTACGACGTTAACAACTTGCATACAAAACCAATATAAATTCAACTCTGAAGAACAAAAGACTTAGCCGAAATCTTTTTTACTATCCGATTATTCCGATCTGTGTGTTTTGTGTGTGCGTGATTTTTATTATAATATATTATATATAATTGTTTCTCTTTCTCTCTCTTTCTCAAATTCGATAACTTTTATACGTTTCTTATTGCCGTCTTACATCTTGTACTCCGGTAATATTTAATAAAAGGCAGAACATAAACCTACAATGAAACTCTTGCAAGAACATTTCACAATTCAAAGAGAGACTCGAAGAGAATCGATTTAACGAGGCTCTTAATTGACGCTACGGAAATATTTGTACGGTAATAATCACAGTCATTAATTAATTCCAAATCCAAGTTCGCTCTCTCGTCTTTTTTGAAACGGCGGAATTGTCGCGAAGGAGAACAAAGATAACATATACTTTTCCAGGGGAAAACGCGATTCATAATTCATGACTCGTTACGTTTATCTACAGGGTGGCTCGAGGGTAGCTATCTCCGAGCCCTTATACATATTGATACTTTTCTCAAGTCAAGTGCGCTAACTCTTTCTTTCCGAGCATTTAGACGTTACACACACACTTTGACATAACCGTCGTTGTGCGAGATATTTGCGCATAATTTCCCCTCATCGTGTTTAGATACGCGAATGTTCGTTCGCGCGCCCCTAGGAAATGTTTGCACAATCCCTCTCACGGACGAACCGTCCCCACTTGCAAAAATGATAAGTCGACTGATAAATACTTTATTTCGCGTTATCTTACCTCGATATTTTCTTCCTCCTTCCTCGTCAACGTTTGACGATATTTTAATAATAACGTTCTGCAGGAGAATTGACTGTCGCTCATTTAAAGATGTTGAAATGGAAAACTGCGAAACTCGTCACGCCATTTTATTCCGCTCCCTTCTCTCCCTCATCGTCGTTTCCATAACCATTGTAACCGTCGCACTTTGCCGCGATCTTCCGAACGGACATTCTCGACAACTCGATGCGCGATTCACTTGGATGCAACTTGCGAATCCAATAAAACGCGATAACATCTCGAGGCAAATAATAACAAACTACATCGCGCACGACCGTGCGTGTGCATAAAATTCGACACGTACACTCCGGCCACACGTATGTGTCGGGGCGATGTGTACGCAAATTATACATACACACTTATTTTCGACGTTCGTGTGTTAAAGTTCACGCGTAAGTCATGTAAAACGATACCACGCACTCATCACGCCGCCCGATTGCGCGACTCGTACACGTTACGAAGGACTTTTGCGTGCGATCGTTCGGCGCATGATTAGGTGCTCCCGGTTCCCGGTGTTTGTTTACGCGGCAGCTCGTTTTTTTTTATTTTTTTTTTTTTTGCGCACGGAAAAAGCGAGACGCGCTCAACAAGTTCGCGCGCACTGTCACTCACGAAACGCGATACCACGGTCAGTAACAAACGCGTTAGCGTTTGGACACAACAGCATCGTTTTGCCAATGAGCCGCGTGAACTTGGCGTTGATTGTCGAACACTTTTAAGCCGCGTTCGAAAGCTTTACTCGACAAGGGCGAAGCGTCGCTCGAGTTGCGACCGATGAAAACAAAAACAGCAAAGACAGACACGGCAATGTCAGACGACTTGGATGACGCGGCCAGTTCTTTATCACAATTGTTAAGCGCTGCTCGACGAGTAAGGTATTTTCGACGCAGTCTTTATCTCGCTATTTCGGTGAAAGTCGTTGGTTGCGAAGAATTCGCGCGCGTGTTAGACGATTCGATAACGAAGTTTAATAACTAATCAACATCCGACGCACAACTGGGTTCCGAGAATCGCGGTTCCGCTTGCAGATGTGGTACCAGGTCAGTTGTATTACAAGATTGGCACTTTTTTTGGATCACAGGTAAGTGCCGGAAGTGTCGCGAAGTTTCTTTTGAAACAAAACAGCCGAAATAGCCCTTAGCCATCGTTTTAGTTTGTTTTAGCGCATTGACGCTTCGATAAAGAAGCAAAATGTATTGTGAATTAATAAATAATTGCGAGGTCACATCGCAAATGTCAATAAAATTATCCGCTTATCGGACAAGTGCCATTTTCGTGTCGTGTATTTGGCGTCTTGTGAAAACGTTTTGAAAATGGTAGCAATTCTTCGCGCAACCAGGCGTTTCATATCCGAAACCGCCGGTTTTGCCAGAAGGCAGCCCACCGTATCCGTTGGCTCGGTCTTGCCAAAGCTCCCGACAAGTCAGCTACGATAATATATAGGAATGTACATACAAGATGATATCGCGGGATATATTTTGCAGTTTTATTTGATTCTCGCGACGCGGAGAGACGCGAATACGTCACTCGCGCGGAAATGTAACGAAGATATTTGATTCTGTATTAAATTTGTTCGGCAACGCGTGTGGTAAACAACCGAAAAGTGTAATTGGCATATTAATATATATTATTTATGCCCGGTTTTGTTTTCGAAAACTATCCGAAAAAAGTCATCAAAAAAATATCAAAAGCTATACTCTCGTAAAACAAAACAGTTCTTGAGTGATTTTTTATTTGTCTCAAAAAAATATGTACGTAATTTTTCAATACTCTCCGTTAATTTTTCGTATTTGAATTTTTCGCTTGTCTCTTGAAAAAAAAAACGCGGTTAGAGAGCTTAGCGAATTCCTAGCGTGAAACTGGCGGGACCGGAGTTACGTTTCGCGGAAACAAACCGGCGCGGCGCGTCGACCTTAAATAAAGAAAAGAAAGAAAGGACGTAAACAAAAACAAAACAGACGAAATAAAACAACGACATCGAGATATAGTATATTCAGCGCGCGCCTATATGGTCGAGCTTAATTATTTCGCGTCGCACAGTGGCGACGGATTAGAATAAAGCTCACTTTGCGGTGAGAAGACTTCGTCCTCGGGAGGACCAAACGCAATCTGAAGTTGCCAAGTGCGGTCGCAAGAGAGGGGAGCAGGATAACAAGGGGGATGGAAGATTGGCTCGTCCCGGTCTCTCTGTTCGACTTGCGGAGAGACCTCACACGGATGAAAAAACTCCGATGGAGTTCCACAGCGCGGCCTTCTCGGTCTGGTCTCTCTGGCCCGAGGAAGCGGCGAGAATTTAATTAAGAATTTCCGCGGACGGCACGGGCGCCATATTGCTGTGGCACACACGCGTCATCCGGTCGCGAATCACGCGACTTTCTTCTCCCTTCCTCTCTCTCTCTCTCTCTCTTCGCAGCCACCCCTAATTAAATCGAAAGAAATCTCGCACTCTTGTTTTCTTTCTTTTCTCGTGGTTCTTCCTTCGTGCGCGTCTCTCTTTTTCTCTTTCTCCCTAGAATATATATATATATATATATATATGTTTCCTTCCGCTTGTGGATTCTCGATCTCTTTCTTTCTGCATAAAAGACCGGCATTTCTTCAGTAGCAATTCGACAGTTGTGGTTGCGGAAAAGTTTGCGAAAAAAAGAAAATTTGCATTTTAACGTTCGTAGCTCGAAGGACGTGTTTCATTATATTACTTGTAAAATCTCGAGCGGTAACTGTATAAAAACAAAGAATTGCATTACGATTCTTTATTCGCTCGTCATCTTCAAACTATCGAATTAAAACACGCTCAATATTTGTCTCAACAATTTGCTATATATCGTTAGACGTTATTTATATTATTGTATTATGCTCTTATATTATAAAATATTTGTTGCATTTCATTACAGAAATAATATTGCGTTGATTCTCATTATAGTTGCGTATTTACTTGTTATCTCGTACACACGTGTCCTCCAAGCTGCGCTACGTTAACATAAAATATAGTATTTTTCGAAGTTTTGCGAGCAATAAATATTTTTCGAAATAGTAAAATCCAAACATGATAAATATAAATTTAAAAAAATTTATTTTCTTTTTGCTAATTTTTTTATATTATTAAACCACGTAAAGCAAATATGTTTTACGGTTTTTATTACGTTTTTATTACGATATAGCAAGTGCAAAACTATAGCGTGGTTTTTTATATTATTAATTTCACGATTAAAAATTTGACGTGGCTGCAATGTGAAGAGAGAGATATCTCTCCGCGATACGGATGATTTTATCAATTATTATAAAACAGCAGTGCATTGCAATCGGCGATGTACATACGATATAAGCTAGTCTCTTTCTCGCGTGTAATATTTAAATATAAAAGCGATATTTACGCTCCATAAAATGTAATGCCGAACTAACTGCGATTACATTACGACGATTGTGTGTGTGTGTGTAAGTGTGTGCGTGTGTGTAAAGTGCGATTAGCGATTATTTTCATCCGTCATATCGATTGTGCTGCTGCAATATCAAAAATAACTTTCGTGATAAAGTGACATTCTTTGACTCTGCTCGATAATAGATTCTAGAAGAGGAGGTTGCGTAATACTTTTTATTGCAATATTTGAAATACCGGTAGAATTCAATCAATAATAGCTCAATCCACTATATTATAGATGCTGTGCGAGAGTAAATTTTAATGAAAAAGTATTGGAGTTTCGAACTGCGCGTGGTTAACTAAACAATTACATTCATTGCTGATAAGATCAGCGACGACGTGTTTCTGTGAGTGTTTGACGATAATTCATCGATATCACATTTCTATATTTTAATCATTTTGTATAAAGTATTTTGCGTCTATATATGTGTGTGTGTGTGTGTTCGCGTCCCTTCGTTTCCCATTCAGAATTTAATAGCATTACACACACATCAACGATTTTGCGCACACAAATTTTATATTTCCCCCCCCCCTCCTCTCTCCCTTCCCCGAGTTTCATTGTTTTATTAACTTTCGCATTTAATATTTGAATTAAATGCCGCAACAATCTCTCTCGCACATTTCTTCGGATCGCAATCCTGAACGAACAAAATTATTAACAAAAATTATGGAAGGATGGAAAGATGTGCCTAGCAATTTAGGGATTTCATTTTATGTCCTTGTGCTTTCATCCTGTCTCGCACTTTGCTTCTGTCCGATGATACAATGCGCCATTCTTCTCTTTGACGTTGATTAACGATTTTTTTTAGCATTATACGTAAGGAGAGTGACATCTGTATTTTCTTTCCTCCCGGGATTCGCGTCGTGTAGTAACAAGAAATCATGTCTTCAATCGACACATACGTGCGTACGTATGAAAAAAATTTTTTATTTTAATAACGCTTTAAAATCCATTTTTTTGTAGAACCTCAAGCACACACACACAGACAGACACACACGCATGCCGGCATGTGCCAGAGTTCGATGCTTTTTTTTTTGTGTTTTAATTGATTGTGTGAGCGCATGTCCCTTTTCAATAATAGAGTCGAATTCAGAAGAAAAAAAAATCGTTTATTTGATTCCAGCGCATACATGGTTTTTAACTTCACTAGATTTCGCGCTTTTTACAGAAATTTTTATCGGTTCGCGCGAGCGCAGAAAATGTACAACGCATGTACAGTACAATCTTTTCTATAACACTTCGAACGAGTGAATCATAAAAAATAAGGTCTTCCTTTTGCAGAAGCGAAAAGATTGCCGCGAACATCGGAAAACATCATTAAGAGAGATAAACGGAAAAAACGTGGGAAAACGTTTTTTTTTTTTTATTTTTTTATTTTTTATTTTTTTTAGAAAAAGAGTTTTAAACTATCGGCAATGCCCACACAGACATAACGTCCATTAGACGTCTAATGGTCGTCCACAACTATATGCGACGTCTAATGAACATCTAATGGAGGTTTGTATGGAATATTGTTCCGTGTGGATATAACGACTTACAGTAAGTAGCCAATTTTCTGCAATATAATTGTGCAATAATCTTTACCGTTTGGGCTCTTTCACATTGAAAACAGAGTTGGCCATTATGCTGTGCCTCAGGACTCGCGTCGTGAAAAAAAAAAAAAAAAAAAAAAAAAAAAAAAAGTATGCAAATTAGCTCCGTCCGCTAACTTGTGTTAATTACGGTAATTACGTTATGAACACTTACGAGTAACTCCTTACACTTACGCCGGAACGAAAAGCTCGTGTGAATTTTCTGCTCGTCTTAATAAAACACCGGTAAAACTTTTAACTGTAAGCCGAAACGACTGAAATCGACTAACAATAATATCACAAATGACTCGTCAATTACTTATATCCCCGGGTAAAATCCTAAACTAATATACCGTCCCCCATAACGGTCTCTTTCCGTGATTTTCATTTTAATTTGAAAATTGTCGAATCGTTTTATTCCAATCTATCTTATCTATTAGCGCAACGCGTTATGGCTCTATTAAAAAATTGAACGTCTAAAAACAGTTTTTTTTTTTGCGTCTATATAAAATCTCGCGTGAATTTTCTTTCGAGCTTTTTAGCGATTGTTAGTCGTTCAGATCGATTGGCGTGGCTTATCGTATAGGCGGTAAGTCTCAGTCGAAATGGGATCTGTATATACGCACATAGGTATTCCTTAGCTTAATCATAACTGTTGGTAGAATTGACCTTATTTCACTCGTTGCGGTTACTTATTTACTTAATTACCACGATTTCCGTGCTGGTCGCACACACACGTGACGGATTGCGCCGAAAAGTTCTCGCTCTCAAATGTCAGAACGGAGAAAGAGAGTGTCTCGCGCGCATATATAGTCTCTCGCGAACAAAAAAGTCGACGATCTTATTCGAAAACGTTTCTCGCAGATATCTGCGCGCTCTTCCAATCCATTACGCTTCGTATTATTCGCCGAAATAGGAACACGAAACATGATGGATTCAAGGCAAGTGGATTTTATCCCTTGCTAAAGTTATTTCTCTCTTTGTCTTTCTATCTCCGCAAGAGAGACTTCGGCAATTTATCTTTCGTTTTCCGCGTGTACATCTTCGCTTCGCTAAATTAATTTTAGATCGTCGCACAAAGCGTGTCGCAGAGAGCGGGGGCATTACGAATCACTGCTCTTTCCCCGTTGAACACAACGCGATTAAGAATTAAATCCCAATCGAACTTTCGCGACAACTGTTTTTTTTTTTTTTTTTTTTTTTTTTTTTTTAAGACACCAAGTTAATTCGTCAATGCACATAATGCAATTTATATCTCTAAAATTGGTAAAAACACATTACCGCGCTATCAACTAGAGTTCACCTGTAAGCTCGAATTTGCGGCTGAGTCTCCGTTTTTTTGTCTTTTTTTTTGTTTTTTGTTTTTTTTTATTTTTTTTTTTTTGTTTTTCAAGCACCTAGAGCGCACGCCTCGCGCGCAAATTACTCGGGAAGGAAATTCGTGAATGATCGTTTTTTTTTTTTTTTCAGAAATATATTCACGAGATTATAATTGTGTAACGTCTCGTAATAATCGCGATACGAATATTAATATTTAACAAATTTGTGTCTATCGTATAAGCTTCCGTTCTCTCAAACTTGCGAGGCGAGCTTTTAACCACACAGACAGGCTCTCGCTCTAGTTTCTTCTATATAATCACCGTCAAGACTCGAGAACGTCGGGTAAAAACTGAACCGACGATCTCCCGGTCACACACAACCGATAGTGTCAGAAAGTTCGCAGCTTGACTTTACAATCAAATTCGCGGACAATTCCGTAAAGTTCCAGGCGTGACCTCGATACGCGATTTACTACTTAAATTTATCGACGATACATCGATCGACATATACATATATTTGTCTGTGTATGTGTATATATGTATATGTATATACATACATATATATCACGAAGTACACTAACCTTCCCGATTTTTTCATCACAAATTTTTATACGAGCTTCTAACGCTCTCTAAGATAGCAAAAATAAGCATTTGTACATCCCTAGGTCTAAGATCTAGGTCTAGTTGTCGGATGTACTTCGCAATCGTGATCAGTTACGCGATCAATTATCTCGGAGTATGTCAGCTTTAAACGTTTTTTCTTACGTATACCCCGCGGTATCAAGTAAATTTCGTTGATTACATGAATTAAAGTAAAAATATCTGTTAATGTACATATATATTATTATATGTGTGTATAATATAAATTTCGAATGAGAATTCGTATATAGTGAGAACAGAAAAAAAAAGTTTTTTTTTTTTTTTAATGCGTTTACTCCATTTTATTAACTCGGACGCACTGAAAGGCTCGACAACATTTCTCTATAACGAGAGAAAAATCGATCGAGAAAACGATTTTTCGCGGCTGCTCGCGAAATTTTTCGACACAACGAATTCCGACACTTTCGGCTACTTTAATTTTTATCATACTTACCAGCGACATCGCGCGATTATTGTTCCGCTGACGAGTGGGATACGAAGTTATTAACGTATCTAATAATGGGAGAGAAAAAGCACACCAATCTGTCGTTAATGTGTATATAGCTCTCGGTTAAATACATATCCTTTCTCTTTCTTTCTCGTCTAAAGTCTTCTTCTTCTTCGTGTTGGTTTTTGTTTTTTTTTTGTTTTTTTGTTTTTTTTTCCTAAAGTCGATCACACGGCAGATTTCAAAGTGCCGCTACGTCGCAATCGCATCGCGGATTCGCGCTCATTGATCGATGACTAAATTTATATTATACTATATACTTTTACAATCGCCTATTAGTAATGTAGCGGATCTTCATACCTTATTTACTAATCATAATACTTATATTCTAAACACGTAACCTAAAAATATATAACATATAACGCGTATAACACTATAGCGAATAGTACAATATTCACCGTATATAGAGTATATTC
>QVOA01023623.1:0-44148 GCA_014825685.1 Pseudomyrmex cubaensis
AAAAGAAATTCTCCGTGTATAAAATTGTATGGACATTTTTGGCATATAAATTTGCATATTTATGGTAATTTGTGTATAAGTATATATAAATTATATATGAAAAATTTTTTACCGGGTGTATATGTACATATATATATTTGTATCAAATTCCACACTTGAAACGATCCAAATAATTACATACAATGTTTTATTTGCGTACGCATAACGCTTTTGAATGAAATAATGTAAGTAACGACGACGCACGAGTGTTTGCGGAGTGGTGTGCTATTTAGCCAATTATTCTCAAGTACATTCGTAGAATTTCTTGCCGCGTAATTGAACAAAATAGAACGCGTCTGCACCTGCATCCTCTTCAAAGAAAGATACTGACCATGCTTATCTGCCATTCATGCGCGTCAAGAGAGAGAGAGAGAGAGAGAGAGAGAAAGAGAGAGAGAAAGAGCACCAGTTTCCTTCCGACTGCAATTTTTCGACAGCGCAAGAGTGATAAAGGCGCGGGCGCACTTCCGGCGGTCGCGCTCTCTCGCGAATATGTATTTCGTAATAGTAGGTACATGCACTCCGCTCGCGCGCTAAGTAACACCATGTAAAACGTCTAACAAAGACCCGAGAACAACGCCGCTATTGTCCGCACGAGCACGTTTTAACGCGCAAAGTGCGTTAAACGTGTGAACGCCGCGAAACGTGGCGTACATGTTTAATGTACAATGTTTACTTTTCTTGTTGCAGAACAAAACCCGATGGGACGCAGTACCAAGACCGCCCGGTTTAATTGATCCGCGTTCGTTGAACAATGTGCCATGGCCTCGTCCTTAAGAGGGCCAGGAATGACGGGCGTTCCCTCGCCGCGAATAATCAACCTGGAATTTCCTCCGCCACCTCCTTACCCGCCGCCGCACAATCAGGTAAATCTGTAATACTGCTAATGTTTTCGCTCAAAGACACAATGTGTTAAAAATAACGTTGCGTTCTGTCATTGCGCAAGTCTCGTCTTCGAATGAGTCTTCAGTGTTTATAAACATTGCGATGTATAGCCGGCAATGTAATATATGGTAATGTAAAACATTGAACGTTACGCGACGTTTTCTCGTTTTCTTCAACAGATATTGCGCAACTCGTTGATGGAGCCGGTCTCGCCAATGATGTCGCCCGTCGCGAACTCTCATCAACACTCTCTTCTGGATTACTCGTACGCTTATTATCATCAGCCTGATCATCCGGATCACTTCCACGTTTCGTATCCGACGGATGTGCTGTCGCAACAACAACAACAACAACAACAACAATCGCAGCAGCTTCCAGAGCAGCAGCAACAGCAGCAGATAATATCTCGACAATCGCAGCAACAGCTTCAACCAATAAGATCGGATCCTTTGAAGAGACACACTTACACGACTTGTTACGGCACGGAGGAAAACATTTACGAGGAAATATCGGAAATCAGGTGAATGTCCGTGAAAAGGTGAAGAAATTGTTGGCGAACACATTGTTGAAATTGTCTTCGAGTAATAGCGAGCCAACGCGTGTTTAAAAGTTAGAAATCCCTCTGAATGAGGAGAGAATCTGAAGTCTCATTTCCTTTTGACGTTTGAATACGACGAGCAAATAGTTGTTTACATCCGGTGTAATGAAATGATTCCGCAGTAAGCTTTCCCGCGAATGAATACGCGCGAGTAATGCGCGAGACACAATAAATGAACAACAATTCACCAATCACTCCCCACGGTTCAATGTATCTTGCAGCGGATGCCGGAGATAGCGATTAAGTTAAGAACAATAAGTGAACGAGAGAGTCGCGGATTATTCATCCGCAACGTCCTCGACTGGGCACATAAGTCATTGAGACGAGATAAACCGCGCGCGCGTTCAAATTGAGAACGATCTCGCTAAGTGCATAACTGTATTATTTCATATGTCGCGTCGTCGTGACACCACGGACCGTCTCACGATCCATTTCTTCTCCCGCGCGTTCGGTATGAGTCTATTTTAGTTGCGGATTTATTTTAGCATACCGATATACGTGTCCTCAGGTTCGACAGTGTAATTGAGAAGGTGACGCGCGCGAAAGTACGTCCATTTAATATAAATAATCGCGTGAGAACAACCGAACAAATATCCGGCCGACTCATCTTTATATCTTTCTGAAAATCGGTAAATCTTTGCAGTAAGCAATGCCACCGCGCTCTACACGGATCGCGACGATCGCTCGTGGCGGAGGAGGTGCGTCGCGTGCAATCACGGCATCGCCGTGTGCTCGGAGAACTTAATTTAAGCGTTGAAGCGATGTTGATGCCAACCGCGGTCGAAAATAACGAGGAACAGCCGACACAGGAAACGCACGGGACTTCCACCGAGGAACTTCTACCTTCGATCAGTCCCACGGACGATCTGAACTCGCGCGTCGGATGCGACAAAGACAGCGGTTTCAGCGGCAGTTACAGTTCGAATGCAAGTTACAGGTATGTAGAAAAGCCGTTCTTCAAGCTAATATAGAAAAGCCATTATATTCTATTTGTTTGACTTGTATCCAACAGATTTATATATAAGTACGATCAAAGTTTCAATAGTGCTCGAGTTCGAATATCTCATTGCGGTACCATCATTTTCGAATTGTAGATCAGGCTTGGGATCTTTGAGAAGAGGAATGGGCAAGATAAGCAGCGGGCCAGAGTCCACTCAACGTAAAATGAAAGCCGCCATGATTTGGAAGAAAGGCTGGAAAAGTTGGAAAAAATTTCATTCCTTCGGCCACAGCAGCGGCAGCAGCAGCAGCAAGAATTTTGGTAAGTCTATGGTTTGTTATTCTCGGTTTTTGTTTACAATAGGTATATTTAAAGACGAGAGTTTACAAAGACATCTGGTTTCGCAGTTTCGTGAGTTTTTCTTAACGATTGTTGTGCTTCTTCTACATGTGACTTGCTCGCGCATGAGTGATTCGTTACAAATTCTCGATGTGTAATTTGCCGCGCAGCAAGAATATCAATGAAGTTCTCTCTCTTGGAAATGCGTTTCCTAGAAGCGAGTGAGGCCGCGGATTTCTCTTCTTTATCTCTTTTTAATTCTTTTGAAAAAAAAAAAATCTTATAACGAGAGAATATCTATTTGCGTATACGAGTATGATAATTATTCTGTGGAAAATGGAGGACGAAGGCGTGTGTGTATGTGTGTGTGTATGTGATCTTTGGAATTGCAACAATGCGAGATATTTGTATGTACGTACATTCGAATACTTTATACCGTGTATCAGTTTTACGAGCACAATTTTATGGCCCATCGTAACTGCTTAAGAGCACGCATAGTCTGTTTTGTTTTTTTTTTTTATGAAAACGTTGCTTGCGGTATAACGCGAGTGTTTCATACTCGGTCCGTAGCATACACTAGAGCGCATTTGGCGAATGGAGTTAATTATTGGTACTTGGAAGGGGTCAGCCAAGGGTCACTCGGTGGTAGAGCAGATGCGAGATCACGTGAAACGCGTACCCCCACCTTCCCTTCTCTCTCTCTCTCTTTCTCGCTCGCCTTTCTCTTTTACTCGCGTCTTTAATCCTCTTTCGGTTTTACACTCGCTTGGATTCATTGTGCTTTCTTCATGGATTAATGACTGTGTTGCAAGATACTTATTAGTTTCTTTGAGAAGTCGAAGGAAATTTTGTTAATGTGAACTAAACTATATATAATAAAAATATATATAACCATACTATATAATATCATAAAAAATAAATATTGCAAAGATATTTAAATGTAATTACTTATTGTATTGATATATAATTAGATTGATATATATAATCATATATATATATCATCAAAGATTGTTTTATCTATTATTATTTAAAGTCGCTTCTCGCTTCTGTCACACTTTTGTTCCAATTCTTGTTCCATCTACTTCTTGCTCGCTACTCTATCTGTGCGTACAAATTACAATTGTAGCGTACGGATTGTGGCGCCGTCTGGAAGAGTATTGAGACAAGATAGTGAACGTTCGCGCAATACCGGTTGAGCTACATGTGTGATTTTACACGCATTCGTAACGCGAGATTTTACTGAGCCGCAAAGTTCAACTTCAGTAAAAATAAAATAAAATAAGATTTACTTCGAGATTTTGATATTTTTTACATCAAAGTAATTGTATAAATTTTTTGTAGTATTTTTATATAAAAATAAAGAAACAACTGGTACAAGAATTTTCTATTTGTTTCCGCAATTGATACTCAAACGTTAACGTCAACGTGTCTGATTTTATTTTTTTCCCCCATAAAAAGCAAAGTATGATCTAAAATCGCACGTATATTTGTTGAACACAATATATATCGTACGTTTTCGAGTGTACAAGTGATTCGGAGCATGGCACCGCCTGGTGGTCCTTCGGAGCGCGAGACTATCTCTTCTCTTCTATCTCTTCTCCGTTTCTCGTCTCTCTGTTTCTCTTTTCCCTCTTCCCCCCCCCTCCCGTCTCTTCTCGCGCACCGCGCCTCTTCCTCTCTTTTATATTCATTCACTGTCTCGTCTCGTCCATCCGCCTCTATTTTCTCTCTCTTCCTCTCTCGCGCGTGTACATACAGCTGCGCCGCTACGGTGAAGCGAGGCGAGACGAGACCGACTAAAATGCGTTGTGTTTCACTCTCGATCGGGTATCCATACATATTACTTTCTCTCTCGTTTGCTGAACTGCAAACCACCACCCTCCCGATTGCTCGCTCGTTCGCTCGCTCGCTCGCTCGCGCGCGCGTTCCTTGCTCTCTCTCTCGCCTCCCCGTCTCTCCACCTCCGCCTCCTCCTTCCTTCTCCGACCTCCGCGTTTCCTTCGTGCCCTTCGGGTTTCTTTCTTCAATCTTCACGCCAGTGTACAGCGGCTGAACGCGGAGCACAACGCGGCGGAGGGCAGCCGGGCAAGCCAGAAACACGCGGCGCGGCCATGTTGACGACGACGACAACTCGCTTCATTCGCTCGCAACGCCGTGGCGCTTCTCCGTCGAGCACCGCGCGTTTTCCTCGTCGCTGAATGCGGCGTTGTTAATTGTGCCGGGAGGCCCGCGGCCGGCCGTATGCGCACGTGCCCGATGTGATTTTTTTTTTTTTCTCTTTCGCTTCTTATCCCCCCGCGTAAAATCGCCCCCGTAATCGCTCGGCATATGTGTACTACGTGCAACGCGCGCGAGCGCGCGTGTGTTAGGAGGATTCGCAAGCTCTCCTCCAGTGCCGAACACACGTTTTAAAGAGCGGACGATGCGGCGGTGAGGAGGAGGAGGAGATGGGCAGAGAGTGTTATGAGTGCGAGTAAATCATTCGTCGCTCGGGGAACATTCGCCTCCGCGAGATGGAGGAACTGCATAACGGGGTTGTCCTTATCAAGTGTGAGTAGTGCCTGTCGATGATGATCATACGCTGATGCATCTGTCTCTTTGTTCTATATATATATGTGTGTTAGAAGGATTGTGTATGTGTGTGTGTGTGTGTAGACCCGCTCCCTTTCTCGCGTCGAAATTTTAATTGAACCAAGAGAGAAAGAGAGAGAGAGATCGGAAATAATATAATTGTAGAATGTGTTTCTCGTATATTATATTTATATCGTTTAAACTCCCGTTCTTGTTGTGTTGGAACGTGTTCGCGGGAACATTGGAATGTGGATTTAACGAGATCATGTTTGGCGTACATATTTACTGGCACTGGTTCCTGCTTTGTACGCGGCGGCTTTTGTACATACGCACGGATACCGGTTGCCACCGCGGAGCTGCTCACCCCTCTACGATCCATTGTACAACTTCCAAGTAACAACACCGCGTACGCACCGCGTACGTGTATTTTTCATCGTCCGATTGAGTTTCTGCGTTACTTCTGCGTATTGTAACACAACCGCGGCTTCAGTAAGAAAAAAAAAAAAGTCTCTTTCATAAAATTATTCTTCAATTTTTCGCACATCGCCAAATGTTGTTCGCCGTGCGCTAACGTTCAGAAGCAACAGGTAAGCAATGGATAGAGAGGGTTGAATATCTGCGCGCATAGTTTTCCTGGAAAAAAAAATAAAAAACCTGTTCTCGCGCATTTGCGAGTCGGTATAAGCTTTCCCCGAAATCTGGCACGGGATTGTGTCGGATTGTTGCCGGAAGACAATTCCTCGGAAACGGTCTGCGAAACTCAATCAAATGGTTGATAGTTTATAAAGTTTCTAAGGTCAACACACACACACGCACACATCGCACGCTTTCAATGACGCATCACGCCGGGTACGATTCCGACGATCAAGTTCGCACGAAGTGGAACTATATCGGTACCACGAATGACGGCATCATCGGCGTAGAAGCTGCCCCGCGTCCGCAGCTCACTGTGGTTTAATTATAGTTTCGGGTAATGGCAGTTATCATTGCGCGGAGAAGCGTGAAACGATGCCCGCCCGCATCGATGAAAAATGCGTCGACGACGACGACGACGACGACGGTTGAGTCGGGTCGGCGAACATTGACGTAATACACAGCGCGTTTCGCTGCGAATTAAAACCGTTTATATCGTTTCGTCAGTTCGTTCCCTCGCCGATCGCGTCGATTATCCAAATTACGTCAATTGGGTTAATCGTGTATATCGTAACGATATATCGTAACGATTTAATCGTTTGTTTATCCGGATGACCGGCAACAACGAAACGGATATACAAGCAAGCACCTTTGTGTATTTTAATTTAATTCGTTAAAGCGCGCGGCGATGAGTCGCACACACACACACACTGATCTCTTTGGTTTTGTGCAAGTTTAGAATGTGTAATCGACTGATCGTTAACGGACGCTCTGACCCGTGAGCGGAACAGAAAATTGCTGCGTTGCCTCGATGCGGTGCTGAATGTTGCCGAATGCGAGATCGGACAAATGCGCATTGGAACGCATCGCAAAATCGGACATCGAAAATGAGAAAAAAGCATCACGGAAAAAAAAAATATTGCAATTATATATACATATAAAAGCATATTTCGGCATAACATCCTGCAAAATGGCTCCTATTCATATTTCTTAATATATTGCATTTATATGGAGAGAGAACTTGTCTCACCGAATGTTTCGTTGTACCAACATTTATATGTTTCTTGTGTTGCAAAAAAATGTAATAGGTTTACGAAAAAAAACCACGTTTTGTTGGTAAAACAAAAAATTCAGTAAAACTTAACAAATTTTTCTTGCTGTCTATATAACTGATGTTCTTGCTATTCCAGCAGAAAAATTGTTTTCGTCATGCGTCATTATACGCTTTTTGGGCGCTAAATATTGGTGGTTACATGTAACAATAACACAATAACGTATCAGGAATATCTAAAAAAAAAAATAAAATTTATACGAAATATGAAAAACGCGAAAACCAAAGAGCCAGAAGTCCAAGATGAAGGTGGAAGTAAAATGCAACAAAAGCACAGTGTAATTAAGTGAACGTTTCGATCTCTTTAATGTAGATCATCTTTAGCACTATACAGAATGAAAGAAACATAAGTAAAATACATGATTGCATTGAAAATATGGCAATTAATTTGCTGGAAAAAGTAAAATATGTCTTTACAATATATTAAAATTACTGTGTACGCACCTAGGCAGACAGATCAATACATGAGCCGATAACGAGGATAATTATATGAGCCGATAACGAGTATATTTATACGAAATGTAATATATAATACATAAATAATATAAATATTAATATAACATAATATAATATAATTCTAGAAAAATGAAAGATATAGAAATAAAAATTTAGTAAGTTGTACAACAAGTCGTAGATGTAAAAATAAGAGATGTAGAACGATTAAAAAAAGACAAAACTTTGAAAGTTGGATGTAATTAAATATCCGGAGTTTTCTTTTTTCTTTTTTTTTAACTTCTCGCTTAATTATACATGCCTAATTTATTTCAAACACAGAAAGTGCACCGGTACAGCGGGAGAAAAAAAAACCAGACTGTGTGCGCTTGTACTTTGCATATCTCTATGTGTTTATGTAACGCCGATGTCCAATAGATTAAAAGTAACTGCTCCGCATTATAGGCGTGCGTTCCTTATCGCGGACGCGTCTATTGAAATGTCACGCAGGTCTCTACCGATTTTTCGCTTTGCGTTTAAAAGCGTGCCGTTGCTCCGTATCCGTTGCTCGTGTACAGCCAAAGTAGATGAACTGGTTGAAATAGAGTGAAAGGAAATTGGCGAGTATATCGGTTATGTGTATATATTAAATTCGCCGCGCCGCCGCTTGAAAATAGCGCCAGGATGTTTGCACAGAGACTTTAATCGTTCGATTTCGATTATTGCGCTCGCGCAACGTCAGTTTGTAAATAACTTTCTCCTTGCCTTCTGTCCCCGGTAATGGTATTTTAATCGGAAATTTTATACGCGTGTTACCGCGGATTCGGTGGAAACGGAACGATTGAAACGGAATGCGAAGCAGAAAAATGACGACAACGACGACGACGACGATTATCCTATAAGTAAGCTGATGACTATCGCCTAGAATTGTTCACCTCTCACGTTGTTGGAAATAAAGTCATCCGGACGGCACGTGTGCGTTACCCTAAAAAGCCGATATCTCTCGGTCTGGTGTCGCCGCGCGCCTACAAACAGTGAACGTTCGAGAGTGCCGATGCCGGGCATCGTTGCCAAGTTTTACCCGTGCCACGCGATTGCCTCAAATATGTGTAGAGTTAAACAATTGTCTCTTGTTATGACATTTAAGTTTAATGCTCTCCCGCGGAAAGTGGAACGCCGTACTTTCTGCTTTCTCTCTCGGCTTCTAATTGTTTGAAATTCGGAGCAACCTCGACGCGCCTTTTTATTTTCTCTCCAGATTTTTATCGCGCATCATTATATAATCAAAATATTGTGTAATCGCGCGTCAGAACGCGCAATTAAAATGTACACAGGCCTCTACTTTTTCACATTGCCTTAGAGCGAGAATTAATCCTCGCGATACGCACAAGCGGTTTCTATGACTCTTTATGAAATAAAAAAAAAAAAAAAAAGATTATATGTGGAGAAACACAGACGCACACATGTGCGCACCGTGACACATCAGGTCGCCGCGTCAGCTTCAAACTCGCCGGCTATAACTCGCGGCGATATGTATGCGCGCGGAAAAAGACGCGGAGAGGGAGTCTCGTCGTCGTCATCCGTCTCTCTTCTACACAGGAAGCACCCGAGAAGCAGGTTGATAGATACACACGCTGCTCTCGCGGCCGCGCGTTGTGTTGTTGTTCTCTCGAGAGAAGAGAACGCTTCGCCAGTGTCGTTTCGCGCCTCGTCGTGTGCTTTCCTCGCTCCTCCTGTGCTTTTGCATCGGCGCGGAGGATGTGCCGCAGCTTGCCGCGCGCAATTCGCCCGATTATGCACTGTCCTTACGTCGCGCGGCATTATTTCGTCGCGTTTGCTTTCTTACCTGCTCCTCCGTGTGACCACCTTGAATCTCGGTGCGCGCGTGTAAGTGAAGCCCGGTACAACGCAAGCGAGGCGGCGCGTACGCCACTTGACGCGTTTTACACGCGCAAACACGCATATAACGGTGCTACATACGTGGGTCGACGGTACGCGCAAGTGGGCCCTGCTCCGTGTGTATTTCCCACACGTGAAAGTATTGGGTAATCGACGAGAGAGTGGGCGGTATCGGTTTTCGTGTAGCTGTGCGGCGGCACTTGAGAGATTGTGACGGCAGGACCGCGCCGTATATCGCGTCTCTTCGTTTTTTTTATACTTAAAAAAAAAAAAACTTTGTTCTTGTATTTCGGAACAGGCGAATTGGTAACGTCGAGGTTTCTTCATCTTGTTGATCCCTTCACTCGGTTTTGCCTTCAGTTTCAAATTATGAAGGACCTTTGTGTGTATATATACATTGATATACATTGTGCGCGCAAAAGTAGGATAAATCGACCTTGATGTCAAACTTGCGTTTTTTTTTTTACGAGAATGTATTTCTACTTACAATAGCGATCGCTACGTAGTGTCAGCGATTGTAAGCAGAAATATATTATTATTTACTATATTCGTGTATATTTATTATTTACTTACATTCGCGTTATAGATATAGCAGCACATTTACTTTTTTTGTTTCCGCGAAATTTACCCAAGGTTTTTACTTGACTTCAAGCGGAATGCACGTTGATATACACTTAAACGTGTACGACGGGGGAAAGGGGGTCTCGTTGTCGGCGCTATAAAATATTATAACGCGCTTTAATATCTGCGTATACGCGAGAAACGTGGGAACGGAACACGGAATATACGTCGCATTAACCCGATTATCGTTGCGACGTTAATACGCCGCTAACACCAGCGTGCGCGAACAGCGGAAGGTCCAATAAAACGGGGAGCGATGCATAGCAAAGCGACGCTTCCGCGCGAGGGGCTGTGATCCCCGCATTTGTTTCGCATTCGTAAACGCCATTCGTTAAAAATTCCACTTGACAATTTTTTCAACGTCCGAGTCGCGCCGCAGGTGCCTATCGCGATCGCGGTTTAAGAGGATAGAATACGGAAACACATTAGCCGCGCTCATACAACAGTAGGTGACGCATGGCGTATCTATAGCCGATCGCGATGACGTTTACTTCTTACGACTTTTACCGCAGGAAGTAACAAAGGTTGAGAGTCTGGCGCGCGCGCGGCGATCTTGTTTTCTTTCGATGAACGAAATTCAAGATCGAAGTAAACTGCGACGTTTACTTCTCCTCTCTTCCGATCGATGATTGCATCTCGAGATTCTCGTGTGTGCTTGCAGACGAGTCTCGTTCAAGGTGCAGATCATGGGATGACGTAGGATCGGGCAAAATGGAAACAGTTAGCGGGAACAATTCACACGCGCATCGCTCCTCACTGGAGACGAGCAGATCCAACACGTCCACGCATTCTGCCAGAAGCGAGGACTCCTGGTGCTCCGCTTCCGACCACGATCTCTCCTCGGATGACGAAAGTGAGAAGAGCAACATCAGTCTTAAGTAAGTTTGAAATCCTTTAGTTAAAAACGTTACATAAGCCGGCGAAGCTGCGTCTCCCCTTCGTGTATAATGAAAACGTTGCCGTTCGCTTCTTGCAGAAGCAATTGTCAATTGAGAAATACGTTGCATAAGGCGCGTACACTTTGCGACAAGTGGCGGTTTCAGAATATGCCAGTGAACAATATGGATGTGATGGAGTCACCCGGAAATCAAGGACGCCTCTCGAGGTGGTTCAGCATACGCAGAGGATCGACGCATCATTACGATGTTGACACTTCGGACACGGTGTCCTTAACGAGTCCCGTCAAAACGTCGCAGATGCCACAGCTCTGCGAGGTGAGCACTCTAATGTTTATTCAATTTGATTGAAATTGCGCCAAGATATTTTATTTACAGTTGATCGGATGATCGTTATTATTTCTAGGTTGACGAGGAGAGTAGTGCAATGGTACAATTTCAATGTATGCAACAGCGGAGACAAGCTCCACCTACGCTCCCGTCGCCACCGCTAAACTTGACTCCGCAGCAATTGAAACGTAGACACATCGTGGCCGCGATAGTACATTCTGAAAACAATTACGTATCCACTTTGCAGAGACTAGTAAATGTACGTGTTAAAAAAACGATCTTCCATCGTCTCGAACGTGTGTGCGGCTGTATTTTTGTTTACGTTAAGATCCTCTTCTCGTTTCAGGATTACAAGAAACCGTTGGAAGAATCCTCACCGCCTATTCTGAGTCAATCTAAAATAGCAACGTTGTTCCACAGACTACCCGAAATTTTACAATGTCACACGTTGTTCAGAATCGCTCTCGCGGAATGCGTACGATCCTGGGACAAAGATGAGAAGTTGGGAGACGTATTTGTGGCGAGTTTTAGTAAAGCTATCGTTCTGGACATTTATAGCGGTTTTATCAACAATTTTTCTGTAGCGATGGATTTAGCTAAGCAAGAATCGAAGAGAAAGACCGCACTAGCTGACTTCTTCAAGGTAAGTAATTCAGGCAGAATTCGTAAGAACATTTCAATGCACTTTGGGAGAGTGAATTTTGATGGTTTGTTTATAGGTGAAGCAAATAAGTGCTCACGATAGATTATCGTTTTTCGGATTAATGGTCAAACCAGTTCAAAGGTTCCCACAATTTATCTTATTTTTACAAGTAAGTATAGTTTTATATATCATATTTTTATCATATCATTTATATGTATATACGAAGGCTATTTGGAAGATATTTTATAGTTCAATATTTTAACCTTTTTGTGCCATGTGTACCATCGGTAGTACTGATGTTTGATGTTTCATCTTTTATTCATTTAAGTTTAAAGTTTCAAGTTAATATGTTACTTATATATAGTGACCGCCAAAATAAACGTCTCAGGCATTTGTAAAAACAATGAAAACATTAGCAATTTGTGCAGTGATAAAATATTTTTTTGAAATTTTTTAACTACCCGAAATATAGAAAATCAATTTGATGAGAAAATCTTAAAAACATTGAAAAAATCTCTTAGGTTATTTTATCACTGCATGAATTTTCAAGTTTTTTTATTGTTTTTTACAATTGCTTGATGACACAATCATACAAATACTAAATAACATATTGAAACTTTAAACTGAAACCAATAAAAGTGAGAGTGTAAAACACAATTAAAGTATTGAATAACAATTGACTTATTTGCGCTATTTCTATGTGAAGTCCAGAACTTTCGAACAATCCTCGTGTGATTCGCATCTATACATATATGTATATGTAAAAAACTTATATATCACAAACATTTTTTTATAATAACTATAAAAGTATAACAATACAAATCTCCTGTTTAGGATTTACTAAAACATACACCACAAGGACATCACGACAGAATGTCTTTGCAGTTAGCATTAACGCAACTCGAGAGTTTAGCTGAAATGTTAAATGAGAGAAAACGAGAGGCAGAACAATTTCAAGCATTCAAAGAAATGCTACGACATGTTTCCGGAAAGTTATCGCATCGGCCGCTCTCTTCGGCGTCGCGTTATCTTATTAGAGAAGATAACGTCACGCAGCTGGTACGATTGCATTATTATTTTAAAATATGTGCTCTAAATAGTTTTTACATACTAAAAGAACATAACATATAACAATGAAAATAATGAGAGTAACGTTGTTTTTTTTAGGAATTCAATCAAAATGGCATGATAACAAAATCCAAAAGGAGAAGATTGTTGTTATTAAACGATTTAGTAGTGTGCGTTTCCGTTACTCCGAGATCCACGGAAGATTTTTCAGGAAACGAACGACTAACATTAAAATGGACATATCCAGTATCGGACATTGAGGTGTGTAAAATAGACTTAAAAAATACACTGCAAAACCAAGTGGACAACGGATTGTTTCTTTTTTTTTTTTTTCAAATATTAATCAAATTTGTTATAAAAGTAAATTGATGAAGTATTTTCTTATAATGCGATGAATAAAATTGTTTTAGATTCAAGACACCAGCACTTCTCCAACTTTAAGCCGATTACTCACTGCCGGTTTGAACAAAGGCGGTAGTTTAAAGTCCGACAAGAGCGGAGAATGTGGACAGGCAGCTGATGCAGACAATCTCTGTGTGGAAATGAGTGATCTTATGCACGATTACGAAGTGATGTCTAGGATAAGTGACTTGGTGGCTCAGTTGAAAGGCAGATACGAGGTAAGAGCGAATTGAAATAGATATAATTATTTTACTGAAATATTTATTGTATATTCTCGAAGCAGATAACATGAAAATTAAGTAATTAATCGACTCGTATTTTTGAATCCAAAGGGAATGACGCTGCAGACCACTAAGCAGATTCTGCAGTCGATACAAATGTCGATACAGCAAAAAGACGAAGACATGGTATGGGCTGATAGTTGCTGCCTCCAACTAGTCACAAAACAGGGTCAAATGTATACGTTTCAAACGGAAAATCCGCTAGTGAAAAAGGACTGGATAACCGAGCTTAGATTGGCACAATTGGCTCTGGATCCCAATAATTCTCCGTCTTGGGAAGTACCTGAACAAGAGCAAAGACCGTCCACAAAGATGCCGCTCTTCGTTAGTTCACAGGCTGTATATCACTCGCAACATCAAACCGAAGTGAGTCAATAATCATTACGTATGTTAAATTTATTTATATACACAAACAGTTTTATGTTATATTTGCATGTTACAACTTCACCTGTGCAGGTACGTTGCGGCTGTTATTATTCCATCGAAAATTCACGTTCTACACGGCGACGCGGTAGGAGTCACAATTACTTGTGGATATGTACGGGGGATGGCGTGTCCAGCCACGTGACAGTATACGGCCAATCGACGACAGCTTCGGCGACCTGTTTGAAACGTATAACCACTTTCGATCTAGTGGAGACAAAAGTGAGCGCGATCGAATTTGTGAAAGGGATCTCGAGCGATCTCGCGACGCTTGCCAGCGATATCGTGTGGATGGGCACGGATTCACGGAAGATTATCATTTACGCCGCGACGGAACCGGAAAAGGAAGAAGAAATCGGCAGTTATTTCGTTCCCGGGTCTGTAATAGAGATCAAGTATCATTGTGACAATGTTTTCGTAGCTCTGGGCACAGGTGTGTTGCTCTTGTTCAGGCGACAGATTGACGGCACGTGGGGTTTCAAAGATCCTTCCACCATATCGCTCGGTAACGATTCCGTTTCATGCTTAATGCCGATCAATACTTCGGTTTATGCCGCTTGCGGCAAGAAGGTGTGGGTACTTAACGCAACGTCGGGCGAGATCACCAAGAGTTTCAGCGCGCAACACGAACATGTCGGGAACGTAAAGCTCATGACCCATTCCGGAGTCGGCCTTTGGGTCGCTCTTAAGAACTCGAGCACGGTGTGTCTGTATCACACGGAGACGTTCAAACACTTACAAGACATCAATATAGCATCAAACGTGTTGCGCGTAACGAAGATGAATAATTCGTCCAATTCCGGAAGCTCCCTTGCCGTTAATAATCAAACGACGGTCACGGTCACGGCGCTTTTGGCGTGTAAAGGTCTTCTCTGGGTCGGGACTAACGTAGGAATTAGTTTGACGATTCCACTTCCGCGACTGGAAGGAGTCCCCATCATCAGCGGCCGCGTTAACATCTCGTATCATGCACACTTTGGTCCGATCACTTTCTTACTGGCAATACAGAATACGAAGAACACGGTGTACTCCACAAAGGATCGCGTCAACGACGACGACAGTGTACAGCTGAGAACAAAGGATGTCGTCGAACAGAGATCGCGAGATCGTGCGAGCTTAGATTCTTCCGTGTCGAGCAATATCGTAAAATTAAAGCAACAGCTGACGAGCAGTCCGGTGATGTTGAGGAGAAAACGAAGCAAGGAATATGAGTGTAGAGGCTCGAAGACGCTTCCGAGAGGATTGGGCACTGGTTGTGGATTTCTGTCGAGCTCTATGTCGAGCTCGCAGAGTTCCGGCGAAAACTGCGACGTTTACGGGCTCTACGGCGAGTTGATGTACGTGAAGGATTACGAGAACGAGAACAATTCGGGTATAGATCCTATTTACGAGACATTACGAAGAAGCGATCCGGAGCTGGCGGCCATACCAAATAAAGTGAGCACTCTGGATCGCAGATTGAAGATGAAGATTACGCGACCCCGGTCGCTAGATCTCTCCAACTGGTCGGTGGACTCTCACGCCAGTTCCCTGTACACATCCTCTGGTTCGGAAGAAAATATATCCTTGAAAACAGGAAAATTGTCGCGTAACAGCAGCATAGCTAGTCGTAATGGTCCTTACGACCTCTCTGCGAATAACAATAGTAATAATAGTAATGTAATGCAATCGACATTGGAAGCGACCAATCTCAAGGCGAATGGTAAGAAAAATAACAAAGCGGCGCAGCAAGCGGAGCAGCCTAAGAGAACGGTGTTAACACTGATGGGCGGGCGCGGTTATATCAATTGGAGACAACTTCATACACAATCCGGTGCTGATAAAAGTTCAAAGTCAACGTACGCCTTCAAAGAACCTAACAGTAATGACGCACATATTGTCTTATGGGAGATGAAGTTATGATATTTGATCACGTTAGGTCTGTTGTTGTACATGAATGTCAGTGCGAGAAGTAAAACTTTGACGCTGATGTCTGACTGCATATTTGTAGTGTGTCAGAAAATAGGATCAGGAGGAATGCTGTGAATGCTTTATATATATATATATATATAAAAAAAAAAAAATTACTGGTAATTGTGAAGGACTGTCGGGACCCGAAAGATACAGAGAGGACAGATATACCTCGTTGAGATATCTATTATCGTGAGATACGGCGAGTATCTCTCTTTTGTTATACGCAGTAACCATTAATTGTCTTCAAAATGATAAAAATGCGGTGCTAGAATGAAAAATACAAGTATATATTAGGATTTAAATATCTTTGCCTCGCAATTACCAGATTGTTTACTTTATAATATACACATGTTTTTTTCTTTTTTAAATGAATAATTTTTCTCTTTATCGAAAGAAGCAGACTGAAGTATATAATACGAATTGTTGAAGCACACGAGATTAATATGTACCAAATTACTAGATAATTACGGTTACGTATGAGAGTGCTTCTATTGTATATGGAAACGTTATATTAGTTGATTACATTTTGACGCAATACGTGTGTACAACGTGTGTCCTCGTTACGATGTATCATTTCTGTAAGAAACACATGTCTGTTGAAAGTATTGTTCGAATCTCGAATGTTGAATTTAAATCTCCTTTTGATTTGAATCTCTCAATAATATGTTACGAAACATGTGATAAGTCGTGAAACATCCTATGAAAGCGCAAAGAAAAAAAAAAGACGGAATTACGCTGGAACAATTCCTGTGTGTGAAAACGTTTTGATATTATAATATTCATCTTACAAATGTTCGTCGCGGAAATATTCTCTGCTTAACGCGTATATTCACGCACGAAAATTATTTGTGTAAGTTTTTCAATACCGGATATGGATTATGCGTTTATACATGAAATATTTGCTACGAACGCTGCAGATGTGTTGTATTTATGTTAGAAAATTTTACGATATTGTTATGAGCAATTTGTTTCATGACTGATGATGCATTATTATCTACACATATAATACACACATATAATATACACATTGATTACAGCGAAGATTGGTTCAAAGCATTTTTCAGAGATTATCCTGTTTTATATTTTGTGCCGGTATGTATAAGCGGCAAATATTTTCCTTTTAAAATACGCACGTGCCTTAATTTTTGTTTTAAACGGTAATTTTTCCGTCATTCGGTCGGACAATTTAAACGTATCACTTTAGCGTAGCTGATTTGTATATTTAACGTTTTGAAACTATTAACTACCGATATAATTCGTGCCGACTTATGTCGATTCAGTCATCGACCTTAATCGTGAAAAATGCCGTTTTGATATTTATGTTTCTGAAAGGTTTCACGTGACATGTAAGACAATATAAATGCATCTGTGTGTTATAGTTAGCATTAATATAAAAACAAAAATCAGTTTCATAAAAATTTATTCATCTTATGTTTTGCTGAAGAAATAAAAGAAGTTGAAGCATTTATTCAGAACGTTCCAAGCAGAAATCGAAGAACCATTCAAAATCTCACACTTGAATTTTTTGACCGAATATTATTTAAATCAAATTGATTATATAAAAATCTTTTATAATAGCTAGAGTAAAAGAAATTTAACAGAATAAAAATATTTCTTGTTATTTAGAAAAAATTTTCTTCATAATAGTGTTCTTTATTACGTATTTTGGCAAATAATGAAAATCGAAAAAATGTTTATATTAGGAGTTGTAAATATATCTTGATGAAATTTACAAAAGCTTATTCGCTACGATACAATATACAATATACGGTATATAAAAAACGGAGAATGATATTTATATTATAAAACATTAAAATGTGGCTATAATGCCTAATTTTGCTCTCTCTTGTGATAATTATTGAAGTTGTAGTTTTTCAGTGTTGATTATTGGAAAAAATATATATGTATAAGTGATGCTATAAGTTTTCATGAGAAATGTGCTCCTCGCTGTGCAGTTTTTCACACCGATATGATTGAGATACCGGTCCTGTGTATGTATGTAGGTATATACATATATATATTTGTATATATATGTATATATATATACATGTACATATACATATATATATATTTCATAAAATAACAATGTATATCATGAAAGCCGTTGAGAATAGATCTATATTTTGTACACTAATGTTGTTTAATAGTCCTTATTTTTTTGTAATTTATACCCTTTAGCACGCGCGTTAGTTATTATACAACGAGAATCTACTTTGTATTTATTACTTATATAACATGCTGTTGTGTATCATCGTTATAAATAGAATCTTGTTAATTTGCTGCCGAAGAGAGAGCAGTGACATAGTATAAAACTTTTCGTTTACATTGTAATATTTACATGGGTACATTAAAAACTATTTCAGATGAAACAACAATTTTTATTTATCCATTCTCTCGTATTTCAAACACGTTATTTGCATGCCGAGTAGAAGATCTCAGCCTGATCTCAGCGAATGACGCATCTTCACTACTATATTAATGAATTATAGAAAAAATGCAAGCAAATATGTTATAATATCTAATATTATCTGTACAATGTTTCATACAACGTGTAATATCAACTGTCCTTCAGCACCTCTTTCAGAATAGAGCCCGTATTTCTAGCCGGAATAAAATCTGGGAATGTTGGAAGAGCAACGTTGGACAACAATAACGTACTAGACTGCGCAGGCGACGGCTGTTGTTTGCTATTTCCCGCTCTCGACGAAGACTATAATGAAAAAACGCGCAATAAAAAACAAATTTATTAAAATGACAAATAAAATATTTTTAAATGACAGAACTAAGGTATCGCAATAATTGGTTCTACTTGCCGAGTTCACAATCGGTAAAGCTGGTAACTGAGGCTTCGGTTTAGACTCGCTTTCCAGAAATCTCACGAAGGCTGTCGATAAGGATGCTTCTTGATCCTGCAACATATACGATATTATATTTATATCACGATAAAATGAACGCAATTAAATGACTTATCAAATAAATGAAAGATCTTTCGGCGTCGATCATTTGAGATGAGAATGATTAAGTGAATTTATGCACCTTGGTAGAGGCATCTTTGTTCGCGCGTAACAACCGACTGTTTTGTCCTGCCGCATTATTGTTCAAGCCAGTTTTATCTTTCTCCGACTCGGTAAAATCCAAAACATTGGCGAAGACTCTGAGAATCGAGGACTTGTCTGTTGTAGTTGAGGATAAATAGCCCAAGAGAAGATTTTTTATGAGAGTTCTGCAAACATTATCCAGAAGAGAAAGAAATTAGGAGATAATTTCGAGTTAATTTTTTATAGAAACAAAATTATATATTTTTACGTACTTGTCAACTTTTCTCTCGTCGTGTTCTATCGCCTCCTTCATTCGTTGATCAGCAGAATTCAGAGATGCTGTCAATTGCGCAACTAAAAACGAACAGTACACGTTGATCAATAAAAAAAAAAAAAGAATAAAGCGTTTTTAAACAAACAGTATATTAATAATTTGGAAGAAAAGTAAAAAAGAAGAAAGTTAGTAATAAAAAAAAAATACTAGAGAACCATCAGGTAAATCTATTGTACAAAGAACGACTCTGTCTTAATTCCATATAAAGACTATACTCGATGTTGTTGATACTTATTTAAGTCAAAAGAGTTAAAAAATTACAAAATTAAGTTTTGTTTTTTTATGTACACCACGTGCGCGCGGTCCATCGTTGCAAAGTTGATGAATTGGTAGCTGGGAAAGACACGAGCGTAAGTATAACACAAGTACTGGTTGTCTCGATATCACACCAGTACCTGATGCAATACTCGCGCCCGCGTCTCAATTGCTCATGCTCTTGCATTCTCTTGGACATGCCGTTCTACAAAAACTAAGGTTGCGCGCATGCCACTAGAATTAAAAAAGCGTTTTTTTTGTTTTTTTTTTTTTTTAGTAATGATCTCTGTACTCAAAAATTACGCAGATATTAGAATACGTTCGAACTTTCGCACAAAGTTGGTGAGGAACAATTTCCGTGTAACACCATATGTACATATCTCGCCGTCACTTTTTTATCCTGTATAAAAAACACTTTCTCAAACTTTGCAAAACTGTGTGCAATAATATTTACACAAAATCACGATATGCCAAATTAATAATATTAAACACAAATCGAATTAATACAAACAAAATCACTTTCTTTCATGTGTGTGTAACACAATATAATAATCTCTGACTACAAAAAAAAAAAAAAAAATTCATAATTTTTGACGAATTGTGGTAACGAGTGGGAAACCCCACGAGGTAATATGAGCTTTTCGTATTCACACACTCACAGTTACCGCATGAGATTACCCACGCCATCGCTACCCAAATATTACGATTGTTATATACTTCGCGTTACGTACACATTTACATTTTTTTTACATATGTGGAGCGTATGAACTAATATCGCATAATGTAAGGAGTGTCTCACTATAATAGCCACGCACATATGTATACGATTGTAATTTAAATTTTAAGATATAATACAGAAAGAAATTCTGATAAAAATATTTATTTGACATTTATTCTCGAAGATTTATCGAAGGATCCGAAACTACACTAAGTAGCAATTATTTTGGGACAATCCTGTTTCTCGTTATAATTAGCGTACAATTTCAACGTTTTGTGCAATTCATACGTGTATCGATAATATTTTTATATCTTATCAATATATTATCTTGCATACGCTTTTTAGAGGAAAGAGAATAGTGACAAAAGCAAAAACAAAAACAAGAAAAAAAAAAAAAAAAAATAAATAAAAATAAATAATCGTGTGATATCTTATAATATCAAGAATTTTAATACAAAAATAATGTCTTCATTACATGCAAGATAATAATGTATGTTCAAATGAGAAATTATACAACGATATAAAGTTTTATTTACGTCTACAATCGCTGTGCTATACACTCATTCAATGATACATTACTAATTACTAGATATATAAAAAAAAAATAAGACATGGATCGATCAATCAAATCAAACGAAAATAGATGAGCACTGGCTTAGTTATGATGTCATATATAAAAGAAAGCGTAACATTTATGATTACTTTTGAGTTCTTGCATGTTTGTTTCGTTAGAAATTTACCAAAAGGGTGAGGGAAACAAAAAGTCGCATGTAGTAAAGTGCAGAAACCAGCACCACAATTGGCAATTGCATGAACCAATCAATACGTGATTTGTGAGTGTGCAAAGGCGATGATCCAGTTCGTAGCCAGATACCAGCAAGAATCCTGGGCTACTGTTACAATCCCAGAATTACCAGCTGATATTTGAATACATTACCGGATTTTATGTACGTGTTTGCTTTCGCAGATTAGTCACAGTACGTGAACACATCGAGTAATTCGAGGCTAAACAAATTCGTGCTTGTTCCGCGACGCTGTTTCATTGTACCTTCAATGCGTTATGTTAGATGATATTTTCCGGTGCTAAATCGCGCATGTGGCGTATCATTGCGTGTAGCATAGCTTTGTTATTTACAGAAATATATGTAGATAAAAAATATGGATAAATATATTTCACAACTTCACAAGTATCTTCTTATTAGGAAATATGCAATATAGCAGTTTTACACATAAGCTTAATTTTGAATTTTACATATTATAATTCATAATTTCGTTTCCATAAAATATGGCCTAACAATATAATTCGATATTGTACTCATAAAGGGAATATTGCCTAAAATTTATACACTTTCGTATAATGTGTTCAATTTTCTTTTTGTTATTGACAATGAGACATGCGCTTGGTGATGTCCTATCAAATCGCCAAGATTTTATCAAAGTTTGTGCTGTCCTTGTAAGATATTACTGATTGTTTTTCTCTAATTGACATCTTTATATTTATATATAAAATAATTAACGATTAAATTTACATAGAGCACACATAATTGAGTTTTATCGGCTCGATAGCAATGTGTTAAAATAAAAGCAGAAATATATAATATATAAAGGAAATATATAAAGGAACGCATGACCAGAGGTTTCTATATGAGGGTGAAAAAAATTTGTATCAAAATGATGCGATTTTGTCTAAAAAAAGAAAAAAAACACTAATCATGCCATAAACAAAGAACAAGATGCAGGCAATGTTAAAAACTGACACGCGAGATTCGGAAATGTGAGTTTACCTTCCTCGTTTAGTCGCTCAATCTGCGCGTCCTTCCTCTCAAGTTGTTCGCTCAGTCTAGAAGCGGCTTGCAAATATTCTTTAGATTCGTGTAATTGTTGCTGCAAATAGACATTGTTGTGAGAAAATCTTCAACGTGTCAAGAGAAACGAACAGAGAGAAGTATTAATCAAATATATCAAGAACAAAAAAAAAACGAATCAAACCTTAAGATTCGAGATTTCATTCAACAGGTCATCGTGTTTCTTGTACGATTCATTGAGCTGAGATCGAATCCTCTCCGTAGACGACATGATGTCGCGTTCTTTATCTGCAAGTTTTGGCACGTTATCAATATCAAGATAGGGTATATAAATAATTATTACGTGTGTGTGATAAAAAAAAAAAAAAAACTTGCACAGTTTCGGTTACTTTCGCTCACCTTGTTGAAACTGTTCCAAAACTATTTGTAAATTAGTCAAAGACGCGGACTGCAGTAGAATGGTATCTTCCGCGGCGGATAATTTCGATTGTATCTGATCTCTCTGCTGAGTAATTAGCGTAACTTGATGCTGCAACGTTTCCACCTGCTGATTCGCCCTAATATTCGCCGATGTGAAAGCAGTCGAGTTGCTCTTTAATTTTTCTTCGGCCTGCAACAATCTCGCCTCCAACTCTTCGCGATTCTTTTCAGCGATCAAAGCTTCCTCCGTGTAACTCGACTCCACTTCGACCAAATGCGTCCTCAGTCTTTCCAGTTCTTTAGCGGAATTGGCTTCTTTGTTTTGGCTCTCGGTGAGTTGGTTTTGCAATATTTTATTGTTAGACTGTTCCAGCATCAAAGCAACTTCCAGCGCATCGCACTTTTTCGTCAAAGTATCGATTTCCTTAGTCTGCTTGGAATGATCGATCGCTTGATCAGCCTCGGCGTAATCGTAGTTCCTCGCCGCTAGCTCGAATTCTAATTTCTCAACTCGAAGATTTTGCTCGGAAACGCGCTCAAACAGTTGTTTAATTTCACTCTGATACTGCAAACTTTCGTTATTCTTAACGGAAATAAGTTGTTCGAGTCGAGTTTTTTCGTTCTGGAGCGAGATAAGCACATTCGAAGTCTGCGCGATAACGTTGTTCGCGTGCGTGATTCCGGCCTGCAGAACATTAATTTCTTCGTCTTTCTTTCGAACGAGCTCGGAGAGATCCTCAATGGTAACTCTGCCCATTTCAGCAGACTCCATGTGGCTCTCACCGGCGATTTTCAATTGTTTTTGCAAGTGAACGATCTCGGCTTTCAAAGTTTCGTTATCTGCTCTCAAGGTTTCTTTTTCCAGTCTCTCGTCGTTCGCATTTGATTTAACCACACTTCGATCATTATCGTTAGATAATATATTTGTCGTAACTAAATCTTGTTTCTCAACTTTCCGATGTTTAACTAGGTCGCTCGCTCCGACTAACGTATCGTCGCAACCAGTTGAAAGTTCTTCCGTCATTTTTTTCGTAGTTTTATCTGTGTTTGCGGAAGATATCTCCGCGAAGTCTTCTTTAAGTTCGGATAACTGTATATCTTTTTTAAACAGTTCTATCGCATTCTCCTTTTCCGTTTCGAGTCGGTCGCAGTGCATCTTCAATAAGCGATATTTGTTTTCCAGTTCTGTGTAGTGTTCATGGGCCTCGCGCAACTTCTCCGTCAACCGAGCCGTCTCTTCCTTGTACAACAACGTCTCCTTCTTCGAGTCCTCGTGTTCCTGTTGCAGCAACGACATTTCCGTGTTCAACAACTCGATCTTATCCAAGGATTCATCGTGCGTGGCGGTTAATTGCTCCGACAGAGATATATTTTCTTTAATTAACCTGTCATTATCCTGACACAATTTTGCTATTTGCGATTGTTTCGCGTCGAGCGTAGTCTGTAGCACATCCAGCTCTTTTTCTTTCTGAGAAATATCGTTCTTCAAATCGAATTTTTCGCGACTGATTGTATCGAGCTGTCGCTGCAGATCGTTCAAGTGATCATTCGTATTTTCCATCTCTTGCAGAACGCTGTGTAATTGTGCGTCCAAGTCATTTCTTTGCGACAAATCTTTATTCTCTTCTGTCAGTTTATTTACAACATCTTGCAGAGTCACAAGATCATTCTGTAAGACTTCCGTTTTGGAAAGCGACAAGTTCAACTCTCGCATTAGAATTTCGTTCGAGCGTTTATCTTGCTCCAACAATACGGATCGATCCTCGCGTTGTTCTGCGGCCTCGCCATTTACATCTTCTCTCAAAAGATTATTGTAATTCGTTAAAGATGTTTCTTTTTTTTGAGCAGCGAGCAAAGTTGAATTTGTCTCTCGTATCGTTTCGTTTTCAGCCAAAAGATGTTTTACTTGTTCTCGCAAGATTTCAACATCCGTTTCCAAAGAAGCTACTCGCTCCTCACTCGCTTCGGGGATAGAAGGCAGATTCGACTTCAAGCCTTGATTTTCCAACAGCAGCGAATCGATGTGAGACTGCAGCTCTTCGCATTCCATGTGCAAGCTATCTTTCATCTCTTCGCTTTCCTTCAAATCTCTAGTGAGTTCGGTCACTTTCCTCTCGAGAACGTCTAATTTCCATCTGGCATCCACGTATTGCTTGGCAACCACTTCGAAGATCGAATCTCCCGATTCGGCAGTGTTTATCGTGTAATTTTTCAAAATTGCCTTAACTTTCCGAGCAACATCGTCGAAGGCGCTCGTTTCCGATATCGCCTCGTCTTCCCGAGAAGGAACTATCATTTGAGTGTGTTTGTCTAATCTATCTACATCATCCGTCTGGACAAATTGACAACTTAATTCCACGCGAGCATTTTTATTGCGTTTCAATTCGTCGTTCAGTTCAATTATTATTTTCTGAGCTTCATTGTAATCTAGCGAAAGTTGTTCGTATGCATTTTGCAGCGAGCGATGTTTTTTGTTAATTTCCTCTTTTAGCGACAATAGTTTTTCTACAAGTTACACACAAATTGAAAATTGATATATCTTTACACGGTAAAATGATGAGATCGACAAGCAGATCGTTAAAACGGACATGTAGAGATAAATTGTTTACTTACCGATTGACTGCGAGTGTTCCTCGTCTAACTTTTCCATAGCGTCCGAAAGATCTTTATTCTCAGTTTCGAGCTCTTCTATTCTCCTTTGTAACGTCTTCTCTTTCTCGTCTTCTCTCAAAAATTCTCCGTCACTCGACTTGCTCTGTTGTTGCGAGTCAAAGTGACTTTTCGGAGTTAGTAAACGATCGTATTCGAAATCATCAACTTTTCCGAATTCCTCGTAGGATTTTTCGTGATTTCTCAATTTTTCGCGTGTCTCGCTCTCCATTTGCAAAGCTTTTATTAGCGCTCCGCTGACTAAATCAAATTTCTCGCGTGAATTCAATTCCGATATTACCGAACGAAAGTCATTGATAAGACTGGCTTCATCCAATTGAATATGTTTGGCATTTCGTTCTGCTTCCCGAGTCTAAAGGAAAATACACAACATACCGCCACTAAACATCACAAGATAATATTTTGTTTTTCAATATTTAACTTTAATTTTTAAAATATAGTTTTTTACTGTTTTTTTTTACAAACATAGAAAGACCATTCAATCTCAAGATAGTAAAAAAAAAAAAAAAAAATAATAAAAAAAATAAAAAAACAATTTGCTTTTCTCGAAGAAACCGTTCTCGTTGAATATCAGAGTAAACTACTTTTTTCTTTACACGATATATATGTATTTAATTCCAAAGGCGCATTTTTTTCTTTCTTCTGTGACGTAACTGTATGTTTTATTTATATCTTGTGCTCAGACGAGGGAAATCACATTCTTTCTAATTCTATTTTCAAGTTTTCCTTGTTCGTAGAAAGAAATTGTGTAACAACGCGAAATAGCGATTATACGATCAATAGTAAAATTGACGGGAAGAAAAAACTTGTTTACCTTTTCTTCCATCTGTATTATGCGATTCATCATGTCTTGTTTCGCCCGTACAATTTCGGCCTTTTGATGCCCGTCGGGAATATCGTCCTTCAGAGTTGTGTTGTTCACCTGTATCATTTTTTCCAACTTTTATCGCGCCTCGTTACAACAGACGCCACGCGCCGTTGTTAACAATTTTATTATTAAGCATTACCTTCTGAGTGCGCTTCAGCTCGCATTCTAATTCGCGCACCTTTATGGTGGCTTGTGCCAACTGTTCCTGTAATTGACGCACGTGGAACTGATTCCTCGCGTTTCGATTATTGACTGACGGATCCCAAAAGACCCCACCGTCGGGATCATCGATATGATTTGCATCTTTCTGTAACAAAAAAAAATATTATAATAATATATTCTCACACACACACCTATTTTTTTTCGACGCTTTGAAATTCGAACAGTCTGAAAAGAAGCTGCTCTTTTCGAGTGAATTTTTTTGAAAGTCAATTCGTAGGTCATTTGCCTAATGTAAGTTAGATGTGTGTGTGTGGACGATGATTCCTCAATGGAGAGTTTGTATATAGATATAATAAATTTGATACTATAGAAAAAGAAGTCGAGACAATTGAATTCTTATGTGTCGGAAGATAGACTCTCGGTTTCTTTTGAAATGGATTCGTGAACGAAACACGTGCGAAACATCCTCTCCTCATCGCGCAGATGCGTCACTGATACGGAAATCTTTTCGAGGGAGAAAAACGATGTCGAAATGCTAATGGACACATAGGTGTTATGCATACGACCCTGCGGCTTGCTCGGACGTGATCTCTGCGCGATAATACATAGCCGTACGCCGGCATACTTTTATTCTCTGATATCCCGTGTCAATCGAGAAAAAGTAGTGGAAAAAACATGAGGCGACAAAAACGGATAAAGGTGAATAGAGATGACAATTTCGTGCGAGTTGAAAATGACGAATTTCTAAATCTTTTTGCGCGCGTTACCTATTCGTATTATTAATTTCTTTTTAATATTAACAATATTTTGATTGAATCGTAATGCATATGTATGCGTTTCTCGTATGAATTTTTTTATATATTTTTTAAATTAAACATCGCAAATAAAATTATTTTTCAAGATGTTTTTTTTTTTTATTAAAATTCTGTTTTATACAAAGTTTTATACTCTTTGCAGAGATATAATCTCAAAGAAAGTGCTCGAGTGAAAAACTTGAGATACTTTTTTTTTTCTAATCGTATATATAAATTTTCTAATAAAAACTCCAAATCTCTCGCACCGACTTAATAGTATTGAAATTACTGTAAGCGCGTACATTATCCTTTAAAATCTATTTAATTTGTATTATACATAAGCAATTTTTCTGGTACTTTACACACAAATCGATATGCGCGGCGCATCGGAAACATGCGTTTCGTGGTCCAAAGAGGCGAGTTGAAGTGGGACGATCCTAATGAATATGAAAGGAGGTTTCGTTGGGTCAGGTCAAGGAATAATGCGTCGTTTGACTTGCAATACAGTCTCACGACAAAAAAAAAATGAGCCTTTTCTCCGCGGCGATCTTTTATTTTTGTTCGTTTTACACATTTTGGCATATTAAAAGAGACGAGTGTCTGGCATAATGTACGTCCGGTCGATGCAACACGGTGCTTGCGACATTTACAAATTGTTGAGTATAAAGCAGATGTCACGCCAAGTTTTTCGCGCCGACTTACACGTACTTATCGATGCGGTATTATCCAATAGCATCGCGGAAACGTCAGTCGACATATTTTATATCTGATATGTATATATTTATGATAATCAAAGTTGCGCGAATCGCGCATTCGATTACAATGTGAAATCGACGTGAAAAAAAAAAAAAAAAAAAAAAAAAAAAAAAAATGTCGGCAACTGAATTTCGATGGAAAAGGAAAGTCCAAATAATTCAACTGACAAATTGATTGAAAGCATTAAATATATTATAGCTCGTTTTATATATAAGAAGATTTGAGAAAAAAAACTTTACTCACACGCGATAGGATTTTTTTTTAACATATTCGTAACGATAAAAATTAAATTCTTTGAGCTTTCAACTATTTATACACGTTTAACATGCAAATATTATAATTTTTCAAGTCCGTTTTTTTCTTTTTTAACGCATACCTGTATTTATATACAGTAAATATCAGTGTCACATTCTACGTATAGTTACAGCGTCGCGTCGTCGAGCGCATCACGCAGATAACGTAATCCTGAGATACTAAGCGTGAGAAAGGAAGTTACTATCAATCGCACTATGTGTAAACGTGAGTTATCATAATCTCGCAGACAAATCAACCGCTGGATTCATATTTTATTGGCTTATAATTTATAATCTGCAAGAGAAAGAGTTAAAAAGAAATATTATTTTCTTTAATTATATACATATACATACATGTGTAATATTGAATAGATTTTTATAGGAAGCAAGTCGATTTATAGAGGAAAAAACTGCATTTTTAATCGCGCTGTTATATGCCACATAGAACGCCACGTGTTTATTAATAGCTAATGTCAATTCAGTACGCAGATGTTGCCCTGCACGGCTCTCTACAAACTGTAATGAAATTATTACGAGCTACATAACGTGTGACAAACACATGCTTTCTTTTAGTCGCGATATGTTCTCGCGGCTATCTGTTTTTCGAATTTTGCGCTAAATTATAAAAACGCGAGGAACGCGCGTATAATTCAGTCGAACGAGCGAAGTTGCACATTATGTAAGCGAAACAGCAAATAGACGAAGAGAGAAATATTCCGTGAACAACCATGACCGATTTATTTTTTCTTATGCAATTTTAAGCGCACAATTAAAAAAAAAACGGAATCGGAAAAAATTTCAAAACTCAACGAACGATATTTTTCTCCAAAACTTCCACGATTAAATGGCGGGCATTGCAAACGTGTGTTTTCTCTTCTTTTTTTTTTTTGCAAATATAAAAGACACAAAAAAATGTTGGTATGTGCGAAGCAATTCGTGGTGGTCTCTTTCTTTCGCTTCAGCGGCGAACGCGTCGCGCTACTTGGCGCACCGCACGCATTTTTGCTGATAATGAAAGAATATCGCTTACAGCATTTCTATGTCCCCGCGAACGTTATGAAACACAGTCCGCTTACGCGAGTTTCAGGTTAACACAGGCTGCTCTAATAGCGTGGCAGGCATATTGTACCTCGCGTCAGTAGGAACATAATAATGTCCACGATGCCAGTGACGTAACCAAGTGGCCACGACGAGCCGTGCGCGCACACACCACGAGGCCTCTCCTCGCTCACACACGCGATGTGTCGAGTACCACGACGCCCGTGGTTCAGGGTTCAACAAATAGTCCCGATATATAACACACGGCAGTTGCGTCAGGCGTTTCCATGTCCGCCTACTTTTTCACTTATATATTCTACAACTCTCTATACTGATCAGAAAAAAAAAAAAACAAGATACGACTATAAGTTTCCTAAGTAGAACGCGAATTTGCTGCGGAGACGATGTAACACAGAAAAAAAGAGGAATAAGAAAAAAAGAAAGCAAGGATGAGCGCATCGTGCAAACTCAATGTACTCGTCGGCGAATACTTTCAGTTTTTCAATTGCAGCGAGTCACAGAAAACGAAAAGTCAAGTCGAGCTAAATGACGTTTAATAATACGCGACGTTTTTTTTTACTCAACGAATGAGAGACCGCAGGTTACTATTTCCGGCTTTACCCCGCATGACCTTTGCATTGTCGAATATCCTGTGTAAGTAACGCCTCTGGTCATGGATATTTCATCGCCGGTTCGCAACAGCAAGAACGCGATTATGGACGACATTACGACGAGAGCTCAGCAATAATTCGCTGGTTGCGACTGACTGATCAGTTTCGGTCAAGCGTTATCTGTTTGTTTGTTTGTTTTTTTTTTTTTATCTTTTCGCTATGAATACCTCACCTCGAAATAATATAAAATTGCACAGCGGCGCGTAATAAATCGAGGCGCTCAGTTAGAATCATCGCGCGGACTCTAAATGAAACTTATTCACCTGAAGAACGATGCGTGAAGGAGAGGACATTATCAAGGAACGTCGCGAATAACACACCGTCTCTGATGTAGATACTCAGAAGTTAACGCTCAGCGCGTTCTTCGAGGTGAGAAGTCGTCATCGGAGACGGTGGACTCAGCACGTCACCGATGCAACGGTGAAAAACAAAGAAAAAAAAAAAAAAAAAAAAAAGTGTATGTAAAAAAAAAAACCAAGTCTTTCTTTTTGCGAATTATTTTAATAACTTGTACGCGCGCCGCTATTATATATGTTATTATTAATGCGACATTATACAACACACGTCGTTCTTCAGGCTTGGAAACGAGTTCTTGAGAATTTCTTGATTTCCCGGACGATTTTCATTCGAATATTCTTTCGAGCAAAATTAAACCGTAAACGTAGAAAAAAATTTAATTATTGCGTAAGAGTGGCATTCTCGAGTGTTTCCATAAATACAAAAAGAAAAAAAAAGAAATTAAAAGTCACTTGTTAAAATTTAATTTTAAAAGATACCGAAAAAAGAAAAAAATTATCCGTGAAGCGTTCATTATTGCCTGTTTGATTTGTATATTAAGTGAGAATCCGTTAGAACAAGATTCAAAGGCTTATGTTTATTAATGCACAGCGACAATATTCGAAAGTTCTCGAAACGTAGAATGCATATTTCTTACATCGCCATTGTAATTGCAAAGACGATGAATAGGCTGTAATATATAACACGCTATAATACTTTTTATAAATGTTCACTGGTCGCCTCTGAAATTCGCAGAATATATACGCGTCGAAGTTGCCTTTAAATCGAAGAGGCTTTTTAATTTCTGTTTTTAATATTTAAATTAAAATCTTTTCCGCCTGTACGTGATATATAAAAAATTTATATTTTATATCGAACGTAGCTTACGCGTTAAAGACGTTTACTTAGCAAGTCTTTTAATTGTTATCTCGTCATTTGCCTAGTAATATCTTAACATGTTAAGCAGAAATACACATTTACATAGTATATGCTGCACACGAAGTAAAATAGGCATGTTTTTTTTTTTTTTTAAGCGAGCAAAGTTAAACCGAAGTAAAGTTGATCAGAGATGATTACATCGTAATACTTTGTCATAAATTTTCTTCTTTGTCGAGAGATTCGTTGACGATGAGTCATTTATATTGCTCGATATACACATGTTACGTATAATATATGTGGCGCGTTTAGAGACACTTCAATTCGATGCAGCAATTATATTAAATATAGTAACTAATTATATGTTGTTAATACACGCGTGCACACATATACGCTTCGACTTTTATCGTTTAAAAGTAACATGCTGATTTTTGCAACTAATATGATACTGTCCGACGTTGCACCGGTAATCGCGCGTTGCGTTGGTTAAGTAATCATAGGTAAGTTTGTCCTTCGTGCATTATCTACCGATAACTCGCGAGCATAGCTTAACGCAAAATAGGCACAAAAATTCAACGTAGTTTAAATAGAAAAAGTACAAATAGAGATAAATGTTTTTCTGTTGCAGTCATTTCTTCGATTTTTCGCGACAAAAATTGAGCCCGACAAACAAATTTTGTATAATTAATAAAATTAATTTTGTACGATAATAATAATAATAATAATAATAAGTCGAAATTTGATAAAGAGATCATAATCGCTAATTTGAATCTTATTCTTAAATGTATATCAAATCAAACTATAAAAATAGAACAAAATTATATACTATTATATAAAACTATATTCTTTATATTCTATATATTATTTTTTAATAATTGTGTATATTAAAAACAAACAGCAACATTCAAAAACTATTATAAATTTTAAGATAACCAAATATTATTTGATTATCGTTATATTGAACAGTTTTAATTTTTAATGTCGGAGAATATAATATATATTTCATCCAAAATCGAAAAAAAAAACAAGTTTTAACAATCAATATTGATTGAACGTTTAAAACTGCTCGCACATAAAAGGAAATAAATCTAAATTGTAAAAAAGTGTACTTCTGAAATGCTATACAGAACTTACGAAACACAGTAATAGAAATGCACGCGTATGCGCAACAAGTTGCCTGGTCATCGCTTCGCGCGCGAAAGAAAAAAAAGAACGACGATAGAAAAGTTTCATTATTCCTTTACACAAAGTTAAATAAATTACATCATAATACTTTACATTTTTCGAAATTTTTTTCCTCGGTAAAAGGAAGAATACAACATCTATTTCTCTTACGTAGCTTTGACATGAATATAAATGAAATATAATCTACAAACATTGTTTTGAATAAATATCAAGTTTCTGCTAAATTATAAATAATTTCTACTTGTTCAATAAAAATGGATCAGTACTCACTGATTATTACTTACTTCATACGAGGCAATGCATAGATAATTTACGAATAGATGTAAATTGTAAATTTTTCTTATCATTTAATTTCTTTTGTCTCTCAAAAAATTATTGTTTAGGATAAATATTATAGATTAAATGTTATATAGTTGTCAACAATTTTCTCGATAAGAAAAAATTCAACAAGCACATTTTTTAACGTGAAACTTACGTGAAAATTGAAAATCGCGCTCGGTCTCTTTGCGCGACAGCAGTTTCTTGATGCGCTTTCATTTTTTTGCAGAAAAAACTCACGAAATACTGACGTCGAACAATCGGTCAAATTTTCGAATAAATGAAGACCATGTTACAGAGAAAAAGGAAGACGAGCAGCATGCAGCGCACACGCCCAGATGCACCAAGAGAGACACGCAATGTGCGATCGCCGATCACCGACTGTACGTTTCAACAATCCCACCTTCTGCCAGCTAGCGACCCTAAAGGAGGTGATAGAGGAAGAGAAGGAGAAGAGGAGAAAGAGGTAGAGGTAAAGCGCAGAGCGCGGGACGACGCATACGTAAGGAACTATGCACATCAGGATGTACAGTGTGCATATGTGCAATTTCATGTCAAGCACTTTACGAATTCTCGAATGTCACGAAGGAGTTTTTCAAATTATTATCTATTATTATCTAATTTTTTTTAAGATTGCATATTTTATTCGTGAACACGCACGATTTTGTCTAACATTTAGTGTCAAATTTCCCAAATCTTTCGATTTTTCTTTAAGTTTTTAAATTACAAAAACCAATTAGCGAATTTAACCTTTCTTCCAAACTGACTTCCAAAACAGCCTACCAGGAGACTACTGATTCGATTTTTTTAAAATCGAAAGGTTGAACAATTCTACGTCAAAAAAATAAATAAATTTGAAAAATTTCTAGTAGTTTCAAAAATAAAAGCGTTAAAAAAAACTAATTTTAACTAAAAATCGAATTGAAAGTTGAGTGAATTTAGAAGACCCATGTCAGTCCACGGAGAGTTTATAGATCGTTGTTTAATATAAACTTAATGTAAAATATTATTAATATATAATTTCATAATATGAAAATGAGTTTTATTGTTTGGAATTTTTGAATATTTTATCGTGAATATTACTTTATTATTATATAAAAAAAAAAAAAACAAGTACAATCCTCATTACAACCTACTGAGTCTTGAAATATTTATAATTTACGTAAAAAAAAAAAAAAAAAATCGCAATATAAAGATTTTCAGTAAGATAATAACTTTTAATAAAAATTTCCTGAGAATTGCTTATCAAGCAGAAGAAATTCTTTAAGAAATTCCTTGAAACTTTTTGAGCTCTCTTTCCAGCTAGTATATTGTTTATTCGATATTTCAATTAATCTGTTCGCTTCCGTCAATTTTATTTTACGGCTACATGAACAAGGTGCAATAACACACGTCCGAACGAAAAGAAAAGTTTCTTGCGGAAAACGTTTTTGTGCATCAGAAACGCGATCGTTTTACTGTGCCGAAACGCAAAACGCGTTATCTCTGAAAGTCGAAAGAGGGGAAAGCGTATGTCTACCGTGGCTGGACTGTTCGCTACCTTTTCTAGAATACAATCGTGTGCAAACGTACACACGACGTGTCGCCGTTATTAACACAGGCGTCGACAGAACATTTTTATCGGCCCGTATATACTTTTTGCTGCGGGCACAGCTGAGAAAAACGGGGAGACATAACCGAGAAAACGCCATGGTAATCGCTGTGGTGTGTGTATGTATGTATGTCTGTATATGTGTGTATATGTACATATAATATATAAAAGAACAGCTCAGAGATTGTTTTCCTGCTTTCGACATTTACTGAAAAATAGCAAATTGACATTGAAGATGTCAAATTCAACAAAAAAAAGAAAGCCACTTTTTAAAACGATACAGATCGAGGAATAGAAAACAACGTCCATACACATGTACATATATTAAATATCTATATTAAAATAATCGTCAAATTGTAATATTTAATTCGCAATTAAAATTTTGTTACGAAAGCGTTTTTTGCCAAGCGTTTTATTTGTGGTAATTTTGATTTTGATGATATGTTAAAAAAGTGTGTCATAACTTTCTCGCGTTTATCGAGGATTTTACTTCACGATTTACCATTCGATAGATTGTCTCTCGACGGAACTATACATATAAAAACTGTGTTTTCGACAAAAAACACAAAGAACAGGAAAAAGAAAGCAGAAGGTGATGCACACTACAAAAACTACATCTATAGAGAGATTGGAACGTACAATTGTACTTCCAGTGTACAGCAGTGTTATGCTAACGACGTCCTAACATTTTAACGATGTTATTCTTCCGCTTATATTCTCTTCTTTTACGCTCACGACACTTTCTATGTAATCATATTCCCCCAATCTGTCTTAAAAGTACATTTTACGACGCCGTAATGTTTACAAAAGCGTAAAATTTGAATAAAATCGAAGACTAATTGCGACAAACGCGGAAGTCGAAAAAAACGAGCAACCCTCTCCCCAAAACAAATATATGTTAACAACATTAGAATAAGCAAATGCTATTGAATGACAACTAATAAAAATTAATCGAGAATATATCGTCACTTCCTACGTATAATCCCGTAACTCCGAAACGCAAATTTTGGAGGAGAGCAGTTTAAAAGTTTATAAATTCACATGTTTCCCTAGTTAAGGAAGTCTTTCGGTTTCAAGTTTTTACCTTTCTTATGAAGATTGTTTTTTAACATTTGGTGACCATAAAGAACACGACTTTCCAAGTGTCACTATGCAATAAACTGAAAATCCCGTATGTGACACTTATGTAATTATACGTAGAAAGTGACGATATGTAAATAATAACAGCAGTATGCGTACCACCAACCTTATGACAATTGCTTGAAACTTTTTATCTGCCGAGCTTTATCGCACAAATGTCGCTTGTTGAACTTCCGAAGCAAGCAAGCTCGTCCGACCTGTATTTATAGCCATCCGATTGAGAGTAGTCATAGTCACTATCGTACTGAAAACTAAGCAACCCTAACTGTGCCGCGTACTTTATCGTATTTCAGAGTGTTATCGGTGACAGTGAAACTGTGAGGGTTGTAAGTATGTGACTACTAATCAAAATCGATCGGATGAATCAACTCTTACGCATCGTTATTATAACGTGTGTCATGCTGTCTCTTCTTTGAGAGACTTTGAAAGACACTTCTTTTGATAGTCCGCGAGTTTTCTGATTTTTTTTGAACTCGAAATATATCCGAGCGAAATTGAAACAAATAAAATTATAAAATACGCGAATCAACCAAATATACTCTTGTATTTTTTTGTATATATTAGGAAACAAAATAGCACTCTTATCAGTGAAAATGATAAGCATCGTAGCAGAGAACTTTTTCAATATGCGTCGGGTTTTTATTCAAGGACTATTAAATCGTTGCACTCGCTAATATGTACGTAACACTACACGGACAATGAATCATCGCATCCTTCTACTTTCTGCCTCGCATTTTTTACCCGTATACTTCAAGGGAATTAGGAAATTGACACACTTTTCGATTTCCACGCTCTTAATTGTCAAACACGCAAAAAGCTAAAATTTACAAAAATACACCATCGTTTCTTTCTCAACCTACTGATATTTCAAGCTGTTTAAGGCCGTTCTGTTTGCTGTTTTCTCTTGTTGTTTTTTTCCATTGTAACGATATTTGATGGTTATCTTGATATGCAAATGTAAAAGAAAATGATTCACATTCCGTTGGCGCAAACAAAACTTAAAATAGATTTAGAATGATAAAAAAAATAGGATATATATATACATATATATCTTATCTATACATATATACTATAGCTATATATATCTTATATATATTTATATAAAAGATATTTTTTCGGACATTCCACTTTTAGAAAACTTCGTGACACACGTTGTGACAAGTGAGAGGCCGATCCTTTGTTGATACAAGATACGTAATAAAGTATAAGAACGCGAGTGTGTGTACGTTACTTTCTTATCTTTCGTTCTTGAAAGTAACACTTCAAGCACATATCCCTCACAATAAGAAAAGTATAAAAGACAAATTTAAAATATTGCAGGTCAAAGACGTGATATACATTTCTGTATGTTCTTTTTTATTTTTTTCTCGTTTACTTGTCCTTTCCGCGAGTTATTTATTTCCAATTGCTATTCTATTTCGTGGTACGCGGTGAATTATTGAGGGAAGATCAAAGTTCGCTTCTAATCTCAATTGCATTCCGATCTAACAAAACGCGGCATCATCACGGTTAAAAAAAAACAAAAAAACAAAAAAACAAAAAAAATCCAAAAATGAGTTAAATTAAACGGCTACGTCGAACCGAGTGCAGGATGGTATGCAGTAATGTAGAATAATTTAGAACAAAACGTTTCGACTTTTTATTAAAGTCTTCTTCAGTTGTACACTATGTGGGTAATGTTATTTAACAATTATTATAAAGTGAAGGATTGTATAAAAATTATTTTCTTCATGTAGAATTTATACGTACCAATTGAAAAAAATTAAAAAATATGTAGAGTGAGTCAATTAGAATTTGATAATAAAATGAACAATCTTCATTGTGTCATTTGATTAAAAATTATGGACAGAGTGTTGTTACTGCTGTTACATGTTGTCTGGTGTGTATCACTCGTGTGTGTGAAGATTGTTTGCGTATATGTATTTACTTTCTCTATGTGTGTGTAATTAAATTAAAGTTATGTATTATCTTTCCGAATCTTATCTAATAATGGTAAGTATATGTCGTCAAGCGTTTCTGTATCGGTCATTAAATTTATGCTGTTTTTATGTATTTTTACGTGAATCATCTCAGATGTGATTCTTTTATAGAAATTTGACTCGATATCCAAAATCTTTATAGATTTCCAGTCGAAATTATGATTGTGTTCAATGGAATGTCTGGCAAGTACGGACGTTTCAGTGTGGCCTTTTTTTTACATTATTAGAGTGTTCTTTGATTCTAGTGAGGAGTTGTCTTTTAGTTTGGCCTATGTAGCATTTGTCACACGTGTTACACTGGATGTAATAGAAAAAAAAAAAAAAAAGAATAATAACAATAAAACCGAAAATATATACAGTAGAAGGAAACGGCCAATACGAGAACAAAACCAGATGTTCGGATTGAAAACTTCTTTATTCAAAATTCAATTACAAACGTTTCGATAATTCAGACACTGAAGAAGATCCAAACCAGGATCGAAACGTTTGTTAATTGAATTTTGTATAAAGAAGTTTTCAACCCGAACATCTGGTTTTGTTCTCGTATTGGCCGTTCCTTTCTACTGTCAAATATCACAAGAGAAGCAACATATAATAAGCAACGAAAATATATAGTATCTTATGTCAATGAAATTATGTTTTCAAATGTTCACTCATCGACAGAACAAGAGTCTTTTTATCTAGGTGCTGATAAAATGACCTTTTTGCTATTAACATTTGCTATCACTATCTTTCTCCACCAAACTAGTAATAATGCCAAACGGCCAGGCTTTTATCGCCAGCGCGCAATTACTCCTAGTATATGCGACGCACACTTATACATACATTATCGCGCTCGATTTAACAAGGAACGTAGTGACAAGTAAGCTAAGGACGATCCGCACACGTTATTATTGCGCAGTGATGCCAACAAACGGTTACGAATTATTCGCGGTAATAATTGCATCACACCTGAGCGTTATTCGACTGTTATAAACCACAGTCGGGAAAGAGAGAATCGGTGAGGAAAGGTGAGTCTAGTTGTCTTAACGACGCTAAAGCGGTTTATAGGTCACGTAATCGCGAGCAGTTCTTACATTGAGAAAAGGTGATAACCAATGCGTCGCGAACGTTCGCGAAAACATTTTACACACACACACACACACACACACAAACCGCGTTGTATATCATGTTGTGTCTTGAAAGAGAAACCAAACGCTGTGGCTTTACTCTTTTGCTGTCATACAATAACAATTGCGGCACTTCGCACCTTTTATAAATGATAAAAAAATTTTGTTCATAAAAGTTTTTAGGTTTTTTAAACAACATGCAAAGCACTGGTTTTGGCTAATGCTCGACGACAAAACTAGCGCGCTCGCTTTAATATACTGTTAACAGTATTCGCACAAAAAAAATAAAAAAATAAAAAATCTATGCTTATATATATATATATATATATGTATACACATATATAAATGGAAATAATTTATATATATATATATATATAATAATTTTCATATATATATATATATATCAGCATTTTTCTGTATAACATCTTGCAAACGGCTTTTAACATCTAAATTGATTTAATTCATTCAATAGTTTTAATACTTCAGAGTCCTGAAGAATCTTCTTCTCGTGTATTATCAATTATAAAAAAACTAATCGTAAACAATTACTCAATACAAGAAATCTCTCTTTTAATTTATTCTATCATGTATCTTTTGTACTTTTGATTTTTGTAACAGTGCTGAAGATGATCAATATTAAATACTGATCGAAACGTCCACGTCAAAAAAAGCATCGCCTTTTTATTGTGTTAAATTTGAAATCCACCTCCACCCAGGACCAGGGGCTCTTTGGTTTCAAGCTTGTTATTTAGTTTATCTTTTTTGAGCCTTATTATCATTATTAATTAAGAAATCTCGACTTACCGATTCCTTGGATCTTGCATTTATCTCAATGACAGTTCTCTGCAACTCGCAGTTCTGCCGGCGCAAGAGAGAAATCTGCGTGGAAACGAGAAACGATTCTTGTTCATTAAATTATTACACAAAAAGCAATATAAAACTATCTCGAGAATTGTGACTGTTGCAATCAACGTGCCAATTTGTTTTCTTTTTTGTGCACGCAGTTTGTATAGTCACACAACGATTTTTTCAACATTTTATTAACTCATCTATTGGCGTGAAAAAGAAATCGACACGATGCATATTGGTGATAACAAAATAGTTTATTTGAACACAAAGCGTGAATCACATTATCTTGAACATTTTTCGTGTTCATTAAACTTGTACTTTATACTTTTGGAATTTAAAGAATCCTATGAATTTTGATAAGAACAAAAAATGAATTCTGAAAAAACAAATTGACAAACAAAAATATTTAACTTAAGCTAAAAAAATAAGCAGTAAAAGTGTGTTAGACGCTTGATTTATATGAATAAAAGAAATATCAATTTTGTAATTAAAATCAGAGATAAGATTTTAGACAACGAAAGATTTCGGAAAAATTCCGAGGTATAATCGCGCGTTCCCGGCTTAAATATTAAGAAGCACAGTCCAGAAGGAAGTCCGGTGGTACGCCATGGATACAGGACGCGTACGATGCGCGTTTACATTCGCCGCTCTTATCTACGTTTGCATTACGATAATGGTCCCCACTTTCTGATCCTCGATTCGTTATCTCGTACGACCCCTAGGCACACCGCCGAAACCCCTCTTTGCCACGTACAAAGTGTGTTTCTCGTTATAAGCAATGTTGTAGATAGTGGCAAGTATATGTATATATATGTATATATATGTATGCGCGCGCGCGTGTGTGTACATACATAAAAGAACGCCTCTCGTCATTATGTTTTTTTACAATTTTTGAGACAAATTTTGTCGATCAGTGTTTCTTTTTTGCAGAGAGAATCTCGCGATGCGACATAAGGCCGTTGTCCTTCACGATTTAAGAGACTCGAGATTGTAATATATTAAGATAAGATGAGTGCATGTTTGCTTTACACTTGTTCGCGATTATTAGGAAATGAGACATCTGTTAAAATAATTTCTAATCACACTCTGTAACACTTTTTTTTCTCTCTTTCTTTTTCTCCCTCCCTCTCTCTCTCTCTTTTATCGGACTAGTAGACATCTGCGCATATATTTATCAAATGACTTTCATCAGTACAAAAACCATATCAGTGAGGTTGCTGTACTGAGAATCATGTAAAAATGTAACGACAGCAGATTAGCTACGTACTAATTCTTTTCTTTCTATCATTCTTCTTACTTTATTTATGATTGATTCGTTTTTTTTCCATATAAATAATACTAATCACGTTTCAAAATAATAATCACGGCTGCTACTTCATAATTGCTATTTTAAAATGTATAAATACACTTGCCTCTGCATCTTTTGTATTGAGCAGATCCTCCAGTTGACTGCATCTTTCGTTCGCTTCGTTCAACGCCTTCGATCGTTCGTCTGGAAATAAACAAAACGGTAATTATAAATTCTCGGCAATCTACAGTTTTTAAATAATTAAAAAAAAATTATATTGTTATCTGTTACTTTTAAAAGTAATGATCAATAAAAATTTAAAACCACCAAAATATATTCGATCTGGATTTTACTAACATGTATACATGTAATATCTTATCGTATTTTGTGCGACATGTAATTAAAATAAAAATTATTTTCTTTATACTAATTTGCAGCGTAAACATTTAATCGTTGTCGTCGCACATGTCTTGTTCATATAAACCGCCGAAAGTTACTCGATCGGTAAGACAGAACTGTCATCTGACAGTTATTACTAACAGATCTCGTTTCGTGACATTAGCTATGCTGCGGCAACAAAACTATCGAGACATCTCATGCGAATCGCGCTGCAACAACAAACTTATACAAACCTAATTCTTCGACTACACCGTCGGATAAAACTTTTGTGAAATTCGTGATTTGTCCCTTTAAATTCGAGAGACTGGATAAGCTCTCTCCGAACCATGCCATTTCTCGTGTTCGTAATTAACGTTTACTCGAGTGTTCGATAAACGAGAGTGACATTTATTTACTGGTCACGACAATAACACATTGTGCTCGATAATATAAGTTGTTTATCATTTGTACAATTATCAAACATGCCACCACGTATTCACACGTACACACTATAACCTTCGCGAATTAATAACAATGCCTTATGCTTCACTGCATGATCGACAATATCGCGCGAAAAATTCCCTAGACACACGTTTGTGATTTTGCTGAATTTTAAGGTCGTTCTACATTAATTACAAGACGCAAACGCAAGTACCAGATCTTACAGAATTTACTAATCGCATCGGTCAAATCAGTCTATTGACCAACGTGATTGGTTAATTCCGTGAGATTTGCTACTTGCGTTTGCAAGCTTGAGATTACTGTAAAACGACCTTTAATTATTATCGCTTTTCTTGCGATATTTTTTACGTATCCTGTTATTCCTGTTCCTGCTATAGCGCTAGTCTATACTGTGCTTTAGTTTTGTTGAGAAGATAGAATCAAGAATAAGAAAAAACAATATATTTTTGTTACAGTAAAATTTTATAATTATTTCTTACTAAATTGTGAAATGGATGTGCCAGAGAATAATATAGATATGCCGGACAATAAAACAGAGGAAATTATAAATGAAATAAACAATGCTATTGAGAATCCTGCTATGTTGAAACTTAAGTTACTGACTATGTTTGATGAAAAGAATAGTATGGATATACTTGGAAATTCTCAGTTACGGAAGAGAGTTATTAAAGGAGGAAAACCTGGTACAAGGCCAGAGAGAGGTGATTTATGTGTACTAAATATTACAGGCCAACTTGAAAGTGACAAAATAGTAGATGTACATAAGGACAAAGTAGTACAGTTAGGAGATTTTGAAGTGATAATGGTATTATATATTACTGCCTACTATATATAGCTTACTTATTAAAATTCTGTTTATTAATTAATATTAATATTCAAATTTTCCAGGGCTTAGATTTAGCACTTGCATTAATGGATGTCGGTGAAATTGCTCTGGTTTATGTTCATCCAAGATTTGCTTATGGTGAACAAGGAACAGAAGATATACCATCTAATTCCATTATTACATATATAGTTGAATTGAAAAAAGTTACAAAAGCACCTGAAATAGAAACACTAAACTTAAAAAAAAGAATGAACATAGGGTAAAGAAGTCATTTAAAAATTATTGCACATAAATGTACTTTTGTTAGACTTATACGTATACTTTAAGGATAAAATTTCATGAAAGTACTGCTTTAATTTTTTGTTATATGTTTGAATTTTTTATTTTATTTTTTTAAGCATTATTAAATATGAACGTGCAATCTTTTGGCATAACCAAAAAGAGTGGATTTGTGCAGCTCATTGTTTTCGGAGAGCATTAGAGTACTTGAAAACAATCTTTCACTCACTATCAGGATTAGTTGATACAAATCCAGGAATTTCAGATATAGAAATTATGATTGCATTAGCTGAAACTAAAGATATGCATGAAAATGATAATCCTATTGATTTATCAAAACTATTGCATTTGTGTTGGAAGTGTTATTATGAATTGTCAGACGTACTGGTGCAGATGCAATCTTTTGCTGCAGCTTTAGAAACTATAGAAAATGCTCGAAGGCTCCAACCAATTTCAGTGCTAACATTATGTAGAAAAGGTAATATAAATTTTATTTAATTCTTTATTATATAAAAGTATTGTATTTTTTACCGATATTTTTCGTTTTTTGGTTAATGGCAATAGATTAAAATGTAGATTTATAACTGTACAATTATAATAATTAAAACTATGAATATGCATTTTTTACAGCATTAATATTGAAAGAAATGGGTCGCTATGATGAGGCTTATTCGGCAATGCGTGATGCACAGAACTCAGATGTAAAAAATGACAAATCTCATTTTACAGTTTATATGAAGAACGAGATGAACGTTATAAGAGCTAGACTTGATCAAGATAAAAAAAAAGAAAAACAATTGTATCGTAAAATGCTGGGTTTAAGTAATAAAAATAGTGAAAAAAAAGATTCGGTCACTTATACCAAGCTACCAGAGAATAAGAAAGAAACTACTACTAAAAAATGTGCTTGGACCATGCTATGGTATCTAATAGGAGGAACATCTGTTGCTATTATTAGCATATTTATACACAAATATATTCGTTTTTAATAATAAAAAAGAAAAGAAAACAAGGAATATTGTAAATCACAGAAGTGTAATGAAACAGAAGTGGGTAATGGACTTTATTTCTTATTTCTCTGGTGAGGGGAAATAGTATATGTATTTATATGTAATTATACGTGAAATAACTAAAATTGACGAATAAAAGATTTTTAAACCAACTGATTTAAAAAAAAAACTGATAGTACATTTACTATGTAAAACTCACATGACTTTTACTCATTTTGTATCATATATATATATATATATATGTATGTATGTATATATATATATATATATATCTTTCTCCCTTTTTCTCTTTTTTCTTCTTTCCTATCTTTCCTTCTCTCTCATCACATTATCATTTTTTTCACTTATTGTTAGAAGTTTTAAGAGATTTTATGTTTGTACAAGAAAATATACTACAGATTAACCCGAAAGTAGTTATTTGAGATATTTTACATCCCAACGTCGGAAAAATAAAGCTCACATCACAGGGGTGATGTGTTTAAGGGGATTTATTTTATCAATAAAATTGAATTTTTTGCGCACGCTAATCTTTTTTTGGCTGTGTGTGGATTGATAAATTTTTTTCTACAGTTAAGAGGGTCCTGGACCGTCCTGTTATTACCGATCAAAATAATTCGTATTAAGGGGTGTTTTTCGTAATTATTGCTCGGATAGAAAAACGGCTCTACAGAATTAAAGAAAATAATAAAATGTATG
>QVOA01023625.1:0-55680 GCA_014825685.1 Pseudomyrmex cubaensis
TTTACGGGTTGCTTTTGTTTCACCGTCAGTTAGCTTTAATTAATCTTGAAGAAGAAGAAAAACAACACGCAGAAATAAATACGATGGACCCTTTGTTGAGACGAGAAGTTTTCGCGCGCGCGAATGTCCTTATAAAAAAGTCACGGGAGTCTCTCGAGTGTAAAATTTATTGTCGGGATGTATGTGCATGTACAAAGCTCGTAAGTACGTAAAACACGTCGCGCGGTTTTACCGACGAATATACGTTGCAAATAAGAAGGCGTTTACGTAATAGTCCTTCCGGAACGAGCTTGCGGAAGGGCGGATTGCGCCCGCTACCTTCATCTTCGAGGAATTACTTGCGTGCATTACAAAGGACTTACAAGCGATAACGCGAAGAATCTTGTGAACCGAGAAAAAACAACAACGCACGCACGAGCCCGACGCACAAAATACGGAAAGGCTATATTAATTGGATGTAATGTCCGACGTTGGTCCTCTCAGAAGGGATTCGGGGAAATGGAACGAAATCCGACAGTGCGGGCCATCGGCCCGTGAGAACCACTTTACCGATGTGCTGCTCATCGAGAGGATGGTAGTGTATAGGAAGACAGTGGGGTAAAAGAGAGAGGCTTTGCCTTTCACACATCGCGCCACGTAAAGGCGGAGGGCTCTTATAAAGAACGGAATTGCTTTCTCGAGAAACATGCTCCGCTTCCGTGGCAAAAGAACGTACCTACGAGTGGAGCTTGAATTACTTTTAGCTCCGGATATATTCCTTAGAGGGATGATTTCTCTCGCGAGGGGAAACTTCCGTCTCTCCGTTTAAATTCACGAGTGTGAGTAGCGACGTGAGACACATTCCTTTCTCTCTTCCAACCATTTTTCGAGAGAAAGCGATTTATAAAACCGTTTTATGTAAAAACACAGTCGTCTCATCGTGCGCTTTTTTTGGAGGATTTTCCGAGGTCAATTTGTCAATTCGCGACACGCGCGATAATCGCGCGAGAATTTTGACGCATCTACCACAGTTCGACTTTTACTCTACGACTTTTTTATTTCATTGCACGCATAACGAAACTTTTGACAGCTGGTTTGATGTAACGATATTTGCCAATGAAATGTTTCATTAAATTCCCATTCGTAACGTGAGAAAAATCGTATATTTCAAAATAAATAATAATTTTCGCGCGAAAGATAATTCACGTAACTTAGATGTATATGTTGCTCCGTATCTTATCCAAGACAGGTTGATGAAGTATTGAATTACGTTATGAGGGTAAACGTCACTTATGAAGGCAGCTCGTTAAAGATGTATAAAATTTATTGCATCTTAGTGGAAATACTCGACGGGCATAAAAATGTTTGGACACGTGGCGGGACTTCTAAGTGTATTGAAAATGTTTGAACACGTGGCGGGACTTGTAAGCGTATTGAAAATGTAAGGAAAAGATAAAATGATAGTCCGCGTTCTATCCAGAGCAAGAGCCGCGAGCTTATAAGATGCACAAGTCGTTGATATGAAGATACTGCGAGAAAGTATAAATCAAAATATAAAAATATGAAATTTTTTTTCTACACACAAAGCTTTTCTTACGTTCAATTTTATTGCACAAAAGATTATTGTGTAAAAAAATTCAAAAATTAGAAATTTTCTTTCCTGTCCAGTTTATATTTCAAGGAATAACGAAGTTGTTTCAGCAGCGTCTCCGTCAAGAGATAAAAATATAGTATTTTGTGTTTAAAAATAAAATCGATTTTTAATATGTTATAAATAGCCTCCACTTGAGCTTCAACTGTTGAATCAATTTTCAATTACTATTTTTATATTTCTAGCAAAACAAAGCGACCATGTAAGGCCATCGTTGTACGTGAGTTCAAGATAAATTATCGAATATCTTTATCAATAAATTCACACAGGTGTATAATACGTTATTACAGTTGCGGTTTTTCTCCTTCTCTCCTCACTATCTCGCTTAACTCCTTATCTTCTCCTCTGGTTGCGCTCTTCTCCTCATTTCCACACATTGAGTTTTCGAGGAGAGCAGTAACTACTCTCACTCACGTTGTTTGTCTTGTCAGGTTTAAATGACATGTAATGGCTAAGACACGCAAGGTTCAATATTCTGGCAAGTTCTCGTTGTGAGTCAAATTTATATTTTTTTAACTAAATATATCTTTGACTAAATATACTTTTTTAAAACTAATTTTAACTCTTGAAAAATTATAACTTTTGTATATATTTTTTTGTATATATAATATAATTAATTTTAACTATAGGCCAAAAATTCTTGTATATTGTGTGCATTTCTGATCACTATATTAACATAAATTTAATTCTATCATTAAATAAATTATCTTAAAGTGCATTTTCATAATGATTAAAAAAAGCGCTTACATGATAGCTTAGCTGATACGTTATTGTGACAAATAGCCGTAACATGCTCAAGGTCAGTACAACACACTTAGATAAAAACACATATTTTTATTCTTTCAGAGACGTTATTCTATACTCTTTGTTATTTTGTTCATGTAGACTGATGATAAAAAAAAAAAAAGATCGAAACGTTTCACTAAACAGACATATTCAATAGTTTATTCTCAACTCATCACACAACAGTGGCTTTACATACTCTACATGGTCTCTTTGTTTGTTTGATCTTATCATTTAAAAAAGCAATATATTTCTGCTACTTTATTTCTGCTGCTTTATTTCTTTTCCACAAAATCGAATGCGAAAAAATTTTAGATCTTATATTTTTCTACACATATTGAGTTTTTTTCCCTTCACCTTTTTCTAATATCGCCAATAATGGGGGATATTCTAAGGGAAAAAGAATGAGAAAGATGTCCTACGCTGATATACTACAGATATCATATAGATTAAAGTGAGACTTTATTTTATTCACAGAGAAAGAGATAGAATTTATCTAATGAATTTGTAATCTCCCGTAGGACCGTTTAAGACGAACGCTGCAATGGGACAACAAAAGTCGAAAATTAATTATCAACAAGCGAATACGTGTGACAAACGAGACATTTAAGATAATATATCTCTCTTTTACGACACACAACTTCTTTCAAAAATTAACTAAAACAAAATACATGTAATCTCCGTAACAAAATGCGCGCGCGCACACGCAAACACAAAATTTAACAATGTTTTTATCGTCGTACAAAAATATATAACAACATCCCGAGACGAGCACAATATAATAATACGTTATTTGTTACGTCATGTAACACGACGTGCATTATTTGTTTGTCTCAAATGAGCTCTGTTTCTATTCATTTTGATGATTCGCCAGAGGATATTTTAACACATAAATTGCAGGCAAGGTATCATCCGTGCCATCCAAATGAAATTGTGTTTCACTCATAAGCACATGCACAGTTTCCATGCGTAGTTTCATAAAAACGAATAAACCTACGCTCGCGCGCGCGGATAACATCATTATTATTATAATAAATAAAACAATGTGTGTGAAGCGCAAATGTTACAATAATTATATGTTTGTTGAAGCTTGTTTCGCATAGATCGAGTCAATAAAAATCTTTATCATTTGCGCGAAAATCTGAGAATGAGCGAACGGGAGAGATTCTTCGGTGCATCCTGTTTATCCATTTGGTTAACGATGGGAAAACCACGATGTGCCCGCGTTATATGCATGCTCGTGTTACGTGCGCGGCATCGGTAAGTCTTCTCTCTCGTTCTACTTTTGAAATATTAATTTATATGATACCCGTTGCGCGCGCGAAACACAAAGTCTGAAGTTGAACTTATGATGCACGACATCAATATCAACGATATCGAAAGGTTTTTCTGCTTTGGAAATGGTTTCCTTGGAAACCGCATGAATCCCACGAAGTGAGATATGGGAATGGAAAACACCGTTACTTACACATTTCCGCATTACGTTATTTTGTCCCCATACACTACGTCACGTTTTTTTTTCTTCTGCGTTTTTTTTTTGCGCTTTTCTTCGTTATTTCAGTAGTTCATATTGTTTTCAGAGAATTACACAGCGAACAGTTTCCTAACTTCTTCAGAAACAAGAGGAGTGAACTTTTTTCTTTGTTGTAAACTAACAAAATAATCTATATAGTTTTACGTACATACTCTATAAATAAATTGCATAGCAAAGCAAGTTATAAGTGTAAAAAAAAACCATTATACGATAATATCACAAAAACAATATTTATAAAGAATAAATTTATTTTATCGCCTGGGAGGAAAATAATCACACGCATTCCGTTTAATAATTTGCATAAGGCAAAATAAATACGTACATTTGTACATGACGTTACTTTTGAAGAACATTAAAAAGTGTGTTAATGAGGCATGTCCGGAATAACATTTCTGCCATACCCCTCATCAATAATTTGTCCCTTTCTTTCTTTCTTTCTCTTTTTTACTCTCTCTACATCTATATGTTTTTTTCTTTCTCTTTTTCACTCTCTTTACATCTATATATTTTTTTCAACTTACCGGGCGCTCGATAACGGAGCACATTATCCGGCCGATTATCCGACAAGCGCAAATAAAGTTAGCGAGACGGAAAAGTACAAACGAAACAAACTAAACACACAAAATGTTCGTTTGTTCGCGCCCACGGCGCGACAGAAAGAAACATCTCCGCAAAAGTTTTCCCAAGTTTTGCGAAGCGATGTATAGTGAAAAAGACACGCATGTACCTCACAAGGTGCGCGAAAAATCGATAGCAATAACGCGCGGGAAAAGCGGAGTACAAATGACGAGAAAAGAAAAAAAATAGAAAGGAAAAAAACAGAAGGCCGACGTCGTGCGAACACGAAAGTCAACCCAAGGCGATGTGGCACGCACGTATACGCACCAAGTGTCCGCCACGACACACGTGCAAGGTGCTGTCGAAGCACGTCCTCGCGCCACAGAGGCCCGCGCAGCACTGACTCTTTCTACTGGCCGTCCTCTCTGCCGTAGCTCTCGCCGCTACGCTACGAGAGAAAGCGAGAGAGAGAGAGAGAAAGAGAGAGAGAGAGAGATTGGAGAGATGTGTGCGCACCTCTATATACACCCACAAGCGGAATGAACTGAAAATTAGGATCTGGCACAGATTAATAAATACTCAATGAACCGAAAAACGAATAGAATGCGGATATAATGCCGTGTCATTTGCAACAAAACGACAGCAACACACCTTATTATAAGTATATTTTTGCCAAGAAAAGCTTCGAGTCTCTACTTCGAATAACTGTTATATACATTTTTCTTTTTAAGTTCAATTCTTTCCACGAAAAAAAAAAGAAGAGCTTCGTGCAACAAGGGGAAATTTTGGTTTATCGATTTATTTGAGCGCGGTAGATTTTCTCGCAAACTGAGAGAGAGAGAGAGAGAGAGAGTCGTTGTGGCTAGGGAACTCTAAACAATCGGTCGTAATCAAAAAGCGATGTCCACAATTAACGAGCGACTTCCGTCGCGCTCCCATAATTACTGATCGCTTTCATTGGCGGCCACGTTCGAGGACAACGCGCCCCAGGATCGATCGATCGATTATCCGTAATCAAATAAGTTACACTCGAACAGGATTTCGAAAGGTCAGACGAAGCTCTCTGTTCGCTTGCTCGCTCCGCCACGGCCACCCTCATGCCTGATTCAAGGAACTCTTTACTTGCTCACTTGCTCGGCAAAGCTTCCGTAAAGGCATCGGATCTGAAGCTAACGAAGGGATACATTCATGCTCGGTTCGTGCGACAAACTTATGATAAAATTACAAATTAACATTTAAAAGAATAATACAAACAGAATTTTGCGTTATTCCATGATTTAATCAATCAAACCTTACTTCTTAAATGATATTCATTGCGTTGTGTGAATATGATCTCCTTTTACACGTGTTGAACACGTGTTGCCATGCAATTTGTTACATTCGCGCCCATCTGCTTGTCGAACGAGATAGTTCGTCGAGTGCCAAGGACCTAATTTATGCGGAACTAGAGATTAGTGTCACTTCGAAGCGACTCTGCGATACGATCTATTTTCATCTTTTTGCATAGGATAAATTGTTGAAAGCACTCGATACTTTTGCGAAGAACGAATCATTCTATTTGTCTCGTTTTGCGTGTGCATAAAAAAAAAAAAAAAATCTGTCACTGTTTTGACCTTTGATAACGAATAGTTAACCTCAAGCGCACTCGACACACGTACTGCAAACGCACGGCGCGTGCAAGTATCGGCGCTGTAACAATATCTGCGAGGTGTAAAATATACACAATAGAGAGAGTGAGATATTTAAAACTTATTTAGCTTCAATTCGAAACATTTTAATTTGTATAAATTTACATTCGAACAAAATATCATCTATATATTATCAACATTTGCGTTGGCTTTTTCTTTCTCTCTCTCCTCTCTTCTTCTCACTTTAAAAACTTAATTTATTTATTTGTTATATTTTTTATTTTATTTATTATTTATTTTATTGTATCAAAAATGTGTTATTTTTAGCTATGTGAAATTGATTTGAGTAATACCTTAGCAGGTAGAAAAAGGCACAAATTAAAGTTTAGATTGATAAAAGTAGTTATCGTATTTTTCTGGAGATTAAGATGTAAAGAACAACGTTTGTAATTGAGAGTTTACATTTGCGCATATCTCGGTGTGTTGTGCAATAAGAGTTCATTTGTGTTTTCTCTGGTTGAAATAATCTTCACTCTCTCAAGTGTGTTGCTAACAAAATGCTTGCAAATCACATTGTAAATGGGTATTGTAAATTATTCCCAAGTGAGCGTGTCGCAATAATCAGAGATTATGTATTGTTTGTTTTAATCAAAATAACGTGCAAAAACCACGGTCGACGTGACAAAATGTGAAGAACGCTGAAATATCGATCCCACGTGTTCGGCACAGTTTTACAAAATTTATATTACACTTCGTGTAATGGTAAAAATTTATATACGATACAAAGTTGTGAAGGGCATCACACGTTCAGGAGGAGAGAACAAATTCCCAACGTTAGGTAATTCCCCTGTTGGGACTAAGCCTGATGAATTGGGAAATATTTCTTCTCTCTCGTGCAATATTACAATGCCTACAATATTAAACAGAAAGAGTGTTAAATTTACATTGAAATAATTCAAGTCATCGAATATGTAAAATGTTTTTGTAAAATTCTCTACGTATTGATTTTTTCAAACGTTTAAAACTCAATTATCGACACTTTACGCGTGTTCTTATCGCGTAAGGAACTTTTATTGTTTACCGCCATTTTATTCCTTGCATGTCTGACTTTCATTAACTATTCTTTGATTATGCAAAAAAAAAAAAAAAAAAAAAAGCGAGATATCGCACGTTAGACACTAACGGTTTATTCTGGGATCTATTCCACGGGGAATTCCAAGGCTTAGTTTTGGATGGACGAACATCGTCCGTCACTTTGAGCAAATCTAATAAATATTCTATCTATATGTATATATTGCACGCGCGTTTCTTATTCTGAAAGATTTTTCCGAAATCTCACTTCTCCTCTCTTGTCTTTTTCTTCATCTCCTCCTTCCTCTCTGCTACACAAGTTTCCTTGTGTAACTCGATATTTACGGTTCGTGATGTTAAAGCGTTACACAGAGCACGACCCAATTTATCCCGAATCCGGTATAACGACTTCGTTTTCGACCGGGTCTTCGTGCTATACTCCGCAGACAATCTCGTTAAGCCGCCGTCGTCGTCGGCTACGACGACGACACGACAATGGAAAAACTAATCATCCGCCACAAAGACTCAAAGTTAATGGAGTGTCCAGGCGAAGACTCGCGGGTTTTTTAAAATTCATGACACGTCTTAGCGTGTGATGGTCTAACGAGATTACCTCGCGCTATATATTTACGTATTGATCTCCATCGCGTTTCTTATCTATAGACTGTTTGATCGACTTGCTGTCGATTTTCTATTAAACATCATAAGTGTACCGATAGTTTCCGACTAAAAGGAATTATAAAGAAGAATTGCGTGATTTTATGTCTTCTGGTTTTATATGTCTTCACAGGAAATTTCTATAGAGAATAGATAAACTTCAAAATTTATTCAGAAGCAAGTGTGAAATTTACTTCTTACTTTGCAAGAAGATTCACAAGAGATGAAATTTATTCATTAATTATAACTTTGATTATTAACATGTTAACGATTCTACAATTTCGTAGTACTTCGAGAATTTCAAATTTAATATGTATATCTCTTTCGTTTATATAAAAATAAAAAGAAAACAGAGATTTGAGAGAAAGAGAGAGAAAAGAGTCGAGAAACTTTATAAGACATTTCAGATCGAACATTTTAAATATGATTTTTCTGCAAATGTAATATACGTATTTAAATATTTATTTTATAAATAAAAGAATATACATTATGAGTAATTTTTATTATTCATTTTCTATCTAAAAATCTATGCGGCGACCGAACAAAACAGCCGATTCATCTGCTCTAGATGGATTTGCCGACGTTTCACCAGGTAGGCATCGACGGCCCTCCTCTCTGTGGGTCAATGCCTATCGACTCTATTTTTACCTTATTGAAAGACAAGGAAGGTTCTCTTCAAAGAGAGGATAGAATAGATAAAACCTCCTTTTAATTACCCAAGCAGAGAAAAGATACAAAATTCCTCATCTTCCCCATGTTCCATTTCTTCAGTTATTTTAGTTTGCTAAAAGATGTAAAAAATACGTCGGAGACACTACCCGGATGTTTGAAATCCGTGAGAAAACGTTAGACGCTGATTTCTGCCGAGACAGAATCAGGTTGCAGTGAGCTGCCAACGATTTCCCAGAGTGCATCACGTCGCGCGATTCCGCAGTAAGAATTTGTTGTCGGTTACGTCTTCTGTAGAGAGAAGGGGAGAGGGAAGGTAAAGAGTACAGAGAGAAGAGAGAAAGAGAGACGGTAGAGGGTTAGAGATCCAACGAGGCGAATGCCTCGAGTGTTCGCTGATGCAGCAGCGATCGGGACTGTGCAACCGACAATGCGACGGGGATATCCGCGCAGGGCCAACAACGCGAGCGCATGTCGCCAGAATTTTTCCTGGACATGAGCGCGAGAAACAAGCTTTCCGCATCGGCCGCCCGCTGCCAAGAAGATCTATTTACGGCAACGTCACCATGCTTTTGGACGTCCAAGGCCAGTGGCTAACAACTCTCTTATTTATTTTTCATTCCCCTTCATTACCCTTAAAAAAATCGATCGACTTCTGTGTCGCAATAATATTGTATTTCTTTTTTCTGATTTTTTGAAAATAGGTACATTACATACACATACTTCCCCTGCACCGTTTACAGTAATGATTTTCTTTTTATGTTTGAATTAAAGAAAAAATAAAACTTATCTGATAGAGAATTCTTCGTAGAAAATTTTAAAATTTTCTGAACAACAGTATTGATCAAAGTTAAATTAATTTTTAAATGTTTGCGCAAGATTTTGGTAAGATTTTAAAAGTAGTGTTTACAAATTAGATCTTGTTATAAACCTTAGTCTCTCGTTATTTCAACGTCGTGAATTTGCACCCGTAACTTCGCTTAATTAGCGTTTTAATAACGATCAAAGTACTGAAAGTTATGGACAATTGCCAATTTCAAGAGCCATTTTCTTGAGGATTTATTTTTACACCTGCGTTCCTCATAAATATTACGAATTCGACAATTGCTTTGTGTAAATAGCGAGCGCTCTGATTTATCGACACTGCAATATTTGTTGCGCAAGAAAGTTTGATTGCAAGGAAAGTATAACAGGAAGATATTAAAATTTATCGGTGAATTGATAAAGTAAAGCAACGCATTTAAAAAGAAATGCGAAATTACGATGTACATGTGTCAAAATTATGATAAATCAAGATCTTTTTAATAATAATAATTACGGACATAAAAAAATATCAGGGTAGGCAAAATAGCACGTGGCTGGCCCAAAAAAGAATCTTCTTCTTTTCCTCTGCCACGATTACTTCTTTTTTTTTTGCTGAAGCAAGAAGCCGGCGAAGTCCTTTCAGCACCGGGATGTAGTATCATGAGATTGGATGCAATCACCTCTGCTCAGATTCCGAGCGCTAATTTTGTATTCGCACGTAAATCTTAGAGGGACGTAACACGACTTTTCAATGACGCACTTCTATTTCTATGTCGAGCATCGAAAGAAGTAAAATCCAAGTTTCCGAACTTTCTAAGTGTCTTTTTTCAATTGTATAATTGCAGCCATGAATAGCACACTTAATAGTTATGCAAATTAAAAGTTCGCCCGAATCAATAACGTAACGATCTAACGTTAAAATCTCTCGACAAAAAGCAAATATTTAAAAAACTTTTATTAAAAAAAGAATTTGTGTCTTCGAAAAACACGAACAAAAGAATTTATTGAATTTTATTCGTATTATTTAATGCGCATTCAAATAAATATCTAATAAGGGTTCGATAGTAGTTTAAGTGCGTATTTCTTCGCGCTATTCTTACCTTTTCTGTAATCGAGAAGCGCGTTCAATCGAGCAGGTTCGTTGGAGAAAGAAACGCAAGAAGCGGCACAACGTGTTACTCCCGTGGAGAAAATCGATCGCTGACTGTATATTTGTTTCTATACAATTAAGCTCTGTCTATACGATCGATGCCTGATACATTGGCGTACAATGAAGCTTCACGTGTCGCGCCAATTCTATGGGGAAAGTCATCGCGATAATAAATCGCAAGCCGGTCGTTGCCGGAAAATTCGACGCGACAAAATCATTTTTTTTTTTTTTTTTTAACGATATGCGCTATGCAAGGCAAGGAACGACAGGCGATACGGTCGGAAACTCGCGCAAAGTTTTAACGGTGCAACCGTTCGCTCTCGACGTAAGATCGAACTCTTCGGGGTGTCGCTCGTCATCGCGTTTATTAACGAAACACTCGGTGAATTCTTTCGGGCCGTGAGATGAAGAACGCGTCGTCGCGAAAAATATCTACGAGTTTACCGGAGGATTCAGTGGTTGATATGATAGTGTACGAGAACGCTTTGCGGAAAATAGACGAATTAATAAAAATCGATATAGAAAATCATATTTTGAACGGACTTTGAGTCTTCCTAAAGTCGCACAATTGATTTCAAGAGTGATTTATATTTTGTCTGTCTATCTCAGCAGCGAAAGACTATTAAAGGATCTCTGTGTCCAAAAATTGCTTACTTAAAAAAAAAAAAAATAAATAAATAAATTAGTTCTTTCGTGAAGTCTTTTCAATTAATGTTAATTCGTCAATTTTTCCACAATGTAAGTTAATGGCAAAATTGCATTGGGGTGAGAAGACTAATCGAGAGCCAGTACGACTCTCTTACGCGATAAGCGCGACTGCCAAACTATCTACCAATTGGTCCTCCGAATTGTTCGTTAATGATTTGTACACGTGTTGCAAATTATAGATTTACTCCACTGCTCATTTCAATTCTTTTCTTCTTCTCTCTCACGTGCTTACACAGGCACGCACACGCATACGCTGCGCATGCAACGCACGCAATTCACAATTAGCTTTTCTATCATTTTCTTGTTTTAAATATATATGTATATATATATATATATGTATATCGTTTACATTTGTTCCTATGTCTTCTGATCTTCATTGCAAATTACTTCCCGTTTTCTCTCATTCTCTCTTTCTTTCTCGCTATCTTTCACTCGCTGTCTTTCACGCTCCATCTTTTTCTCTGGGAATTTTTGCGTTTAACGAATTGTGCACATATACACGTACAAGTAACATATACGACGGTCGTTGAGAACATTCATGTGTGTGATTGACTTTTGCTACAATTATACAGCTTATTTAAAGTACAATTGTTCTGTTACAAATGATTAACGTAAACACCTGGTGATGTGAGTTTTTTTTTATATCTCCACGTATATCTCGTGGTGTGTATACAGAGCATTCTTTCTGTGTATTTGGAGTGTACTGATAGATTATTGTTTTTTTTTTTTTTATTATTTTTTCATCGTTTTAACGTAGTTATTATTATTAATATTAGGCGTATATATATAGTACAGTTTTACATACCGTACAATACATACGTACAAGATTCCCGCGACAACCGGAAAAATCTACGGTTTTTTTAATACTTTATCGCATAATTTAACATTCGGATTACATCGGTAAATTGAGTGTTTCTCTTTTTATGCCTGCACCATCTGCATTCACATATTCTATTCGATTTCTGCTAATAATGGCACGTTTTATTCAAGCATTTTTACGCTCGTTATTTCTGTTCACTTTTCTCTCCCGGATTTTCTCGAGTACACGAGGGATTCGATTAACAATTTGCTATAACTTATAACGATCCACAATTTTGTTACAACCGATTAAAACGATGATTTTACAATGAGTCAATGACGCCCGGTGTCGCGGGGCCGCGTGATCTCGTGCGTGTGCTCGTCGCGAAAAATCCGCGCACGGGCTATAAGTTATTTAAAACGCGTACATTACACCTCATTACAAGAGATTCAATGATACATAATAGATCTTCTTGTTTTTATTATCTCATTTATGTACAGAGGGCAGCTTGTCTATAGTATAGGTAGAGTTTTAACGCCGGATGACAACTGAAGTAATGTTTAAGCGCGCCGGGACGCCGATACCCCTCGATAATTGACGCCAGATCGATGCTCACAGTTTTTCTCTGCGCGCTGCTTCGAGTCGAATTTAGTTTTCGTGTGCAGAGTGTTGTGTTATTTATTAAAGTCGATATAGTCATCGAACGATTTAATTTATTTAACATTACGTAACATAGCGACGCGCGTCACGGTTGTATCATCTTGACTCTTCTCGAAGCTCGACCGAATGTTTATTTCTTCACGATTTTTTTTATCGAAAACATTTTTCTCCCAGTGATCTTCTTCGAAAAGTTTCGATCAACGAAATATAATTGAGAGATTAATTAATTAATTACATTACATAAAGTATGCAATTTTTTGCAATAAATCTCGTATATTTTACTTAATTAACGCATATTTAACAAATGCCACTTTATTCTCAGCGTAGACGTAAAAGTATTTCCGATTGTGAGTAATAAGATCGCTGAAGAAAGAAATTAAAGTACAAATTCGTAAGTACTCTGACAAGTAAATTATAAACGCAACCCATGTGTCAACATTGCATTTAACATCGCGCACATCTCCGCGAGATTTAATACGATTTTAATATGATTAAATCGATATATTCTGCACTCTCTTGTAGTTTTTGTTAAAATTATTGACGTTTATTGTCGGATTTTCATCGGGGGCACGTCTTGTGCTTAATCGCGTAATAGACGTTGAGATACTTGGAAGTCACTCCCTTCGGTCGTGCGACGAATCCACAGTGCCAAACATCGAGTGAGCAACATCGTCCCTACTATTAACGATTCATCGTCATTAATTGTGATCAACTTCGAAACAACACGCATTAATCTAATCTCGCAATTTTTTGCTAGTTCCTCTCCTCTTCCCCTAAATAGAAATTAACCGACATTATTTCATTGAGTTCAGATCTCCAGAAACGCGAGAGAGAGTTTTTTTTTTTTTGCTTACGCGTGCTGTCATTAGCTGAAACGTTACACATTGATAAACATTAGAGGTACAATACATATATCGATTACGTGTGCGCGTAACTATCTTAATAACGTATATTTACGTCAGAATTCAAGATTTTGTACTTGAGATCGTAGAAATATAGATTTAAAAACAAACATTATTATACAAAATATGGCGTTTGGACACTTTTATAAATCTTTTATCAGTTGCAGAGTTATTTATTCTTATTCATGCATGCGCGACTCGATTAATTTTTGTCCTCTCGTTTGTTTTTTGTCGCGAAAAACTGTAGAGAAATGTGTCACACATTTTAGTCCCGATATTAAAAACATAAATGATTGATGTGTATATGTGTGTGTGTGTGTGTGGGTGTGTGGATTTTTTCCTGCTACTATCTACACTTGTCGCGTGTTTGCACAACATGGAGATTTGAATTCATCAAAATTATGCCGAGTGCACTCTTGACTGTTTGTCAAGTTTTTCGGATGAACCGAAAGGAGGACCGTTCTTTCTATCCAATCGTATTACAGCAGCTCGGTCGCACTTTGATAATCACAATCGTTATATATATACTTTTTTTTTTATAATAGCATGTATTATTTATATATACCATCTCGCACCGAAGGATGAAAGGAAATATAGGTGAGAACGAAAGACGATCTCTGAAATAAATAACGCAACGAGAGAAACGACGAAGTAAGTAGACTAGTTAACACGCCAATGTCGCACATGACATTTTTTTATTATTTTCCCTTTCTCTCTCTCTCTCTCTCTCTCTTTCTTCTTTTCTTTTTATCTTTCTCTAAACACACGCAACACACACGTGCAGCACACATGCGCGCAAACACACGTATACGATCTCTTCTTTTCTTCTTTCAGCGTATCGCCGCATTTCTTTTTAGCAATTACAATTGGTGTTCGCTGGATTTGTCGGCTGATCGCTGAGTCTCTGACCCTTATTCTGGCCGGCACCACCCGCCATCAGGGTCGGATCGTTGTCCAGGGATTCGCTCATCTTGTCGCATATTATATCCACCAGCTGTTCGAACACCGCCTACCGAAACAAAAAACAAAGAGAATCGATCAATCGCGCGTGACCTCGCGACCGCCGCATGGATCGATACACCGCGCTCGCTTGCGTTTATTTCGGGGCGCAACAAGATAAGATCGCGTATTAGATAACGCATCGTATTGAAGGCGCCTAAGAAACGTGTCGTAAATTACAAAAAAATAAAATAACTCTAAAAACTCACGCATCTGTTTTTTTTTTTTTTTCAACATAAATATGCCGAAGAATTCACGTGCGAAGAGACATACCTTGACATTGATGTTCTCCTTAGCTGATGTCTCGAAAAACCGTACTCCTAATTGCTCCGCCAATTGTTTACCCCTCTCTGTACTAATCACTCTCTCCTCTTCCATATCGCACTTGTTGCCCACGAGAATTACTTGGGCGTTGTCCCACGAGTAGTTCTTTATTTGCGTGACCCAATCTTGTACCGAATTGAAGGACTCTTCGTTTGTGATGTCGTACATTAGGATGAAGCCCATCGCGCCTCTGTAATAGGCCGTCGTAATTGTTCTGTATCTCTCCTGTCCCGCTGTATCCTGCGAGATTAAATAGCAAATAATACGTTTTATTATTAAAAAGAATATTGCGCAATAGCTTTTTGATCAGAGATAAATATAATTTTTTTTGTAAGATAATTGTAACTTGAAAATAAATATCTATTTACAATAAACCATATATTATTGACGCGAAAATATTTATGTCGTGAATAATTTTGGGTTTTTGGGTAACTCGTACGAGTTTTTTTCTCTCCCGACGGGATGACAGGGATAAGTGGACTACTTTAGAGACGTACTGACCCAGATCTGTAGCTTGACTCTTTTGTCGTGTCTGAAGACGGTTTTCACTTTAAAGTCGATCCCTACAGTCGACACGAAAGCCGAGGTGAAAGAGTCGTCCGCGTAGCGAAAGAGAAAGGAAGTTTTTCCGACGGACGAGTTGCCGATTATCAGCAACTTGAACATGTAGTCGAAGTTTTGATCTGCGGCATCTCTGCCATCTTGGCGCGCCATCTGCAAAGAACAAAATTTTAATCTTGAAAATTTTTATCGTGTAGAATTAAAATTTACTTTTAAGAATAACGTGCGTTTTAATTGCACAATTCAAGCACGGAATGATTAGCACCTCTAAAAAAAAAAAAGAATCTTTTCTTATACATACAAACGTAGATCGTGGCGTAGAAATTAGTTTCACAAATGATGATAAATGCAATAATTCAGAGAGTACGTATTTATTAATATAAAAGTAAAAATTACCGAAGTACTATTATTTTCAAATTTTGCAAAACTTATTTATTTAGATTTAGAGATATATTTAGATATAAAAGACTTGTGTGGGCAGTATGATTGGCGTTTCACGTGGGCACGTCGTAAAAGCTGCATCACTCTCATGAGAGAGGAACGAGATGAACAAGAGGCGACCGTGTTGCGATGCAACAGATGAATTTCCTAGCGATGCGAAACTCGTCGTAGTTTATCGGAACCGCTCGGCCATGTTCAGAAGAACGTCGGATAAAAATATCGAAAAGCTTGAGGCCGTAAACATGTAAAAAGGCACACGAGAGAAATTTTATAAAGGTTTCTTCTCAGTTCGCAGAAAGAATCAGTTTTAGAGAATCAATTCAACTGCACTTTCTATATATTGTAACTTGTGTGAAATTGTAAAAACAAGGTCTTTGTTTTATTGAATGTAATAAAAACAAAATATTTTTCAAATAAACCCAAAATTCTGCAACAATAAAAAACTTCAATACTTTTCTCGTTCTGACGCTACTGTCAGAGAGTATATTACATAATTGAAAATATTTTATCTTTATAATATTTTTTTACTGATATTGCCGGATTGCTGTTAAATAAATATAAGATAAAATAGGTAGTAAAAAAAAACTAAGTTGCTTCAGCGCGGGTTTTAACTTCTTTGTGCTTATCGTTGTTTATTTAGCTTCTTTGCGACTTATTGTCACAAAGCTCTCAGTTATACACACAGTAAATGACAAGCGGAAAATTCAATTAAAATCAAATATTTCACTTTGCTTGTGCAATTTATAAATCGTCAATGTTATCACGCGTGTAAGACTTAATTGAATTCCAATGAATTTTCTCGCGCGTTTTTCCTCTGTCAGAGTTTCTCTCTTCGATTTCCACGAGAAAGAAAGAGAGAGAGAGAGAGAGAGAGAACACTCGCAACAGTTACTTTAATCGAATCGATATTCCGGTACCGGATTATTCTTCTGCGGGGTAATCTCGACGATAGACAGCATCCGGGCCATCCGTGTGCGTAGCTCGAAAACAGAGTCCTTAACGTGCGTGCAGGACGCGTTCTCGCACCTCCTCGCCATCTCACACGTCACATTGATGTGACATCCAATCAATCTTTTTGTGTCTCCCTTTCTCTGTCCCCTTACAGCGCTTCGATCACTTTAACGGGAGCGATTTCTCTCAGCGTTCCATCTAGTCCCGTCTTTATTAACTGCAATTTATTAACTGCTTTTTATATCTTAATCACCTATTCAATTATCTTTGTTTCTTCATTGTAATTTATTTACCGTCTTGTTAAACTATCTCTTGTTTTATTAATTAATTAACCGCTTTATGCTTAAATGTCCCTAGACTTGGTTTATTCACCGTTTCATTAGGTCGCGGTGGCATTAAATAACCGCGCTTGTTCTAGCAGATTGTATTAATTAACAACGTCCGTGCTTCGTGTGTTTGTTCTCCTTTAATTTCTTCTTCAATTGAGACGACGATGCTTTTACTTCGATATAATTATCGATCACCTTTTTTGACGTTCACACTGTTTACTTATCACTCCGCTATTTTTCGACGCACAGCGCAAAATAGTCCGCTCGATATGATTAAGTAATTAAATGGTGCGAAATCTCTGAAACTAATTAAACGGTAACAAAAAAAAAAAAAAATTAATTACTGTATCAGGCACTGCATTCGCGTTCGTGGCAAGTGGTCATTATGTTAACGCGAAATTATTTAGGTCGGTTTCAATAGATGAGCTGTCCGAGCGACAAACGAGCAACGACGTGGCCGGTTTCGCGGTTCTTTCTTCCGTGTGTGTACATACCGTGTTTCTTCGTGTTGCCGACAACGATAATCGGAACCTGCTGCTGCCGAGCGATAGCGTGCGGTTTGCGCAGGTGCGTATACATACGATCGTGTTCACGTCGCACACTTAATGCACACTTCCCATTTATCTTTTTATCTCGTTTAATGAATAGGTGTTTTTGCGACTCTTATTTACGTGTGTTTTTCTGATCAGATCCAGTTTTTAGCGAAAACTGAATTTTCTTCCGACAAAAAAAAAACTACGCACTTTGAACTATTCCAGAGCGACAAAAAACATGACAAAAGTATTGCTTTCCGCTTGTCTGCCGACACAAAAGTCGATAAAATGTAAAAGCAGAAGTTTCCAAGCTCATTGATTATCGATTCGTCACAAGTAACACGGCAGTATTCGTAATTGGAAATAAATCGGTGGATCAAGAGAGCTATAAATGGTTACGTTCGGAAAACTCAACACACACACACACACACACACACAATTACACAACGGTTGAGAGAGATTATGGTTATTCCTAAAAACCCATCACAGTTCTAAAAGTAGAATCCAATCACAAGTGATAATCTCTCAACTGTTGTGCAGCTATTGTGTTTTCTGAATGTAATCAATATCTATGCGAATATACATATAAAGTCGCGGTTGGAAAGTTTTTAGATTCTACAGCAGGCACAATCTCTCGATTTCACACTCGATTTGTACAATTTACTCTTCAGACAAAATATATACGAGAAAAAACGGAAAATATATAGAATGTAAAAATAAGAAATATAGAAATATAGGAATAGAAATATAAAAATAGAAACTGTATCGATCTTCCTCTCTCTTCTCTTTAATCTATACTGTCTATCATGTACATTTTGTGAAAAAACGTTTGATGTAATATTTTTATCTTTTTTCTAATTTCTTATTCAGAACTAGAACATGTCGGCCAAAAATGGCTTATCTTAACGTGATTATATTCTTGAAGTTTCTTTGAACTGTCAAAAATTAGTATTTTCTAAATTTGAAAAATCTTGACATACTGAATCACAGTTTTAAAAATAATTTATAATTTTTTTTTGTTTGCACTTACATACGACTGAAACATTATTATCATATTCTTGACGGAAGGACTTCGCAATCAGTCAAAGAACAACAAAAACATCTGTGGAACTGCAAAAGTACGCTTTGTAGTTTTTTTTTTTTTTTCAAATCTGCACAATGCGCGTTTATCACTGTTTACAACTACGTTAATGAATTAAACGGATGTAATCAGGAGAACAATATGACTGCGACAATCGCACGAAGAGCACTGCATATAATTATTTTACGAGGCGTGCGATAAAAGGGAGAGAGGATAAAATCTTATCCGGAAAGTTGCGTCACGCACTTGTATACACAAGCTTTATATATTGTGTGTACACGCATTATGTGTTGTACGGTCAAGGAAAAGTAGGACAAGGTTTTCCGTGTGCGATAACAATATCGGCGCTATATGTCATATCAACGTTAACGCCGGACGATTCTCGCAAAAAAAGAGGCGTGAGCATGCGCGACATCACCTGTACGCATTGTCTCACCTGTGCATACATTATAAGTACGACGTCTTTCATGACGCATGAGAGAAGATAATTGAGCGGTTCAGCGTTTAAAGAGAAAGATAATGACGGAGCGCGTTCTGCGGAGGTCAAGTAGATACGGAAATCGATGGTGTGACGGCGATGAGGACAAGTCCATTTTTTTTCTCTCGCTTAAGAAACTTAGTTCGCCCGAAAATTACAGTTTCACGAGATTACGATTATTAGTTTTGCGAGAATTATTTTACGGGAATATTGCACAGTCGATAGTAATATCACGCTACGCTCTCGTTACAAATATTATATCATTCGATATTTTATCTCGCGGAGGGTGATAGCACAGTGTGATTCTTATTTAAAGATTTTAAAAATCCACGCTTATCATCTTCTGAAAATTCGTTAAAATGCAAATGTGCATTTAAGTAGAGATGTAATTAAACTTTTTGTATCGGAGTGAAGACGTCGAAGAAATCTTTCTTATGTATATGCATAAGAGAGATTTCTTTTCTTTCTGTAAAATAAGTTTAATTTTTTAATTGCATTGCACGTAATGTAATCCCTGTCTTTCGAGAAAATTAATCTTAGTGTGAAAACAAAAATCGATCTGATATCTCAAGAGAATAAAGAAAATGTAAGAAGAGAAAAATTTCTTCGTATTGTCTCAACCGTTTGACTTGCAGTAACTCGATTCAAGTTGTCTTTCGTCGGAAAGCGCAATTCTCGCACCGACGGATGCATAATCATCTGATTCGTATTCGTAGTCACGCTTTCTTCACGTTGATTCCCTGACGACAGAGCGAGAACGAGCGGCAAGAGGAGCAAATATTTTTGGAGGCAAATCGATTGTTATATCCCGTGCCCGCCCACGTTCGCGTTTCTCGCGCCGCTCGTAGTTACGTAGTTTCGATTTCAGTGCATCGGGGAGTTAGTAGAATGAACGGCGGCGAAAGATGGAGCCTCCGTTTACGTCAGAGACACGCGCGTTAGCGTAAAAGACGTCGGTCTTTAAATGGCCCTCCAACGCCTACGTAGAAAAACTAAACGATAATGAAAATTCCTTCGTGACGTCCAGCTGATTATGTCGCGATGGGTTTTTAGCCTGTAAAATTAGTGCGGTTATTTGTCAGTTAATAGACAGTGAAGTATACAGAGCAACCTTGAAAAATGTCAGAGTTAGAAAGTAGAAGAAAAATTGATCATACAAATACAGGTTGAGATGTAACGTTAAGCTAATTAAAAAAAGAATAAAGTAATAAGATACAAGAGTTTTTGTGAGATATTATATAGCGAATAAATATTATTATATTGTGTTCATTATTGTTTTATATTTATATGGTGTTATCTTTACATGTGTCAATATATTTTGTGTTATATCGATATTTGTTACTTATTAACTTTTTTAAAATTATGATAGAGATAATATTTGTGATTTAAAATGAACACAATTGTTATTCTGAACAAACAAAAACTTTTCGAAAACTTGCTATAATAATCGCGCTCGATTATGAAGGCCGACACTCAGCTGAGTGTTAGACGGCAGAGAGCTGATTTATCGACGTATTTATTCCATTATCTCGACTTTTTTATTTTGTTAATTCTTGAAAAATGTGCGAGAAAATTTGTGACATTACGCAATTTATTCGCAAAATCTCAAATCGTAGAAATCACAGAAAAAGATGTTGTGTAAGACGAATAAAGTCGTGTAAAAAATTGATTGAAAGTGGTCAAAGCATGGTCACCTACGTCACACCGACACCTCATGATGTCGCATGAAACGCAGAAAGTGTAAGCCCGGATGAATGGAAAGTCAGACGATCGTGCCCGCAGCTTTTACGACTGATAAAGGAAAACAGGGAAGACAGAGAAAGAGAGAAGTTTTTACTGCCATAGTGAATTAAGTTTTTAAACGCTTTTTTAACGCGAGATGATGCATATTGAAGAAGCTATAATAATAAACTGAAAAATATCAGATGATAAATATAGATGAAGTATGCATATTTAAAAGAAAGGAATAAACGAGACAAAATATTGATGAAACATTTCTCTCTCTTCTCTCTCAAAATATAAAATAAAGAAAAACAGGAAAAAAAACCAGAGAGAGAAACAGAGAAAAGAAGATGATGATGACAATGATGATGAAATATAAAAATAGAAATATTTAAAGGACAGAAATAGACAAGTACCAAGAGAAACAGAGAAAGAGAAAGAGAGAAAGAGAGAGAAAGAGAACTTCTCGCTCTCTACACAATTGCTACCGAATCTCGAAAAGTGGAGAGATTGTCCAAGTGTCACCTGGAAGAGTCACTCCCTGAAGGTGGGGTAGGTAGTAGTTTCTCTTTCTTGAGCGGACGACGGGATCGTTCTCTCTTCCTATAATCGTCGACGAGCGGAAATCCTGCACGGATTCGTCGTCAGCGCAGTTGTCGATGCGACGTTAGATGCGACGACGGATGCACCACGCGTTGCGCTGCGCTCGGTCGTCGATCAATTAATATTTAACGCACGCAGGAAAGGCGCGAGGGGAGTGGGTAGCGATGGCGGAGAGGGGCGGTCAGCACACCAGGGAGATATTGGGGATGTTTCGATGTGAACCGGCGCTCTCTTTCCTCGCGATCGCACCAAGCGAGCGACAAAACACAATGACGAGACGCGAGCACGCAGGGGTTTTATTTCGTAAGAGCGATTACAAGACGACTGGGACAGCTCGCTCTCGGTGGAAGTGTCTCGCGCACCGCGTAGACCATTCGCTCGCTGGCTATAGCTAAAATATCGACCATTTCTCGCACGACCCCCGCCCGTCGTCGGGTCCAATACGGGGGATGAATTCGCGCCTGCGCCACCAAGCAACCCTTGACTGACATCAATATAATCGTGAACGAAAGCACGCTCACTTCTTCGGGGGAGAGAGAGAACACTTGTTGATCCGGAGGATGTCCCGTGGATATCTCGCTCCGAACGACTTCCGCGAGACTTTCGATTTGCCGCTTTGGCTCGATCTTGCGCGAAACGCTCGGATTAGAATGTGAAAAGACTACGTCTTCCATCTACACCGAACCTGAAGAACCAAAGCGAATTTCTTTCCATTCCGTCGGCACTCGTAGTTTCATGGTCATCGATATTGATTTAATATAAAGTCTTATATACTATACTTATATTCGCACAAAACAATGCCACGTATACAAAATACTTTATGTTATTTTTATTTTTATTTTCTTCATACATTTTCATTTCATTTTACGTACAATAGCGCCATGAAAAAAGACACACATAAAATTAATACATTTTTGTAGATCATTCAACAATAACAACATTTTAGTAAGCGCAACACAATTTGCAATTATTATATTTTATTAAACAATAAAGAACTTTTTTTTGTGTGAAATAGGAGTCAAGTATTTACGCTCGACTTCTCTCACATTGACTTTTTTTTACTTTGTTAAGTATAATTATTTTACCTCTTTTTTATATACATATAAAAACAGTAAAACCAACAGGTTTTAATATTTATAAAATCAGCAAATGAAATTAAATAGCGTGTAATATAAGGATGATTTGTATGATGTGCGAATAAAATAATTTCTCTTTTTTACATTTCTCCTTTTCATTCATTGTGTGTGCAAATTTTCTATGCACGTAAAATATATCCCGTTTTTTGTAGTGAATTCCAAACCTCCAGAAGTGTTCAAAAAACACTTCCGTTTAGAGATATTTTCACGGAAAATTGTATCTTGGAGGCTTGTCGGTGTTTTGCAAGAAAACAACCTATAAAAATCCACAGTAATCCGATGTCGCAAGCCGGACTTAGCCGTAAATCCCAGATTTCCTGGCTAAGAATTTTACTGACTTCGCGAGTCAATATTCCGTTGTGTATTACAAAGAATAATGATACATGTGTATATACATATTAATTTACATAATAATCTCTTCATGTATACATATATATATATATATAAATTATAAGCTTTGTATAAGCTATGTATACTTATTAATTATAAGCTTTTTCTTTCTATCACATCAGACAATAAAAAAACATCAAGTATATAACAATATTTCTTTAAAATTGTTTTAACTTATTGCGCGTGTAATAATCATTAACTCATTACAGAGCAATGATATGTCAAATCATAACTACATAAATAAGTGCTTTATGGCAGCTGTATTATTATAAAAATAATACGAAAAAATAAATAAAAACTTTCACTCTTTCTCTCTTTCTTTCTCTCTGTCTCTCTGTCCCTCTTTCTCTCTCGCTTTCTCAACATATTTTAATACATGGCTAATTAAAACTGTATTTTTTGAAGTTTTTAAAAAATTAAAAATAATTTGATTTACGTGATAATTCGATTCTCAGTACATCTGTTTCTCAATTTATCGATTTTTATGAGCAATTGTTTTAAGGCACTTACGAAACTATTCGCGGTTTTAAGTAAAAATTACAAACTTTCAAAATCTATAACTTCTCAGTTTTTTAGAATTTGTTAACGCAATATCACGAGCAAACAATACAGTGACTTCTTTTAAGTTTTATAATTTACTTTCAATATTTTCGTCATACACGATTGTTGGATTCGTGGCAGCCCATTTTTCCTTGATGGCATGTTGCTCTCGCTTAGGTCGGTCCTTTAAATTTTGTATGCCGGCGTAATGCTCCTCGATCTCTCTCAAAGTTCTGCCTTCGGTTTCGGGTAGCGTGAAATAAAGATAGCACAAACCCGCAAAACTAATCAACGAGTAGAATAAAAACGTGCCAGACAGCGTCATGCCATTCATCATGTAGAAGAAGATTTTATTGGAGATCGATGTTAAGATGTAACCTGTCATGCCAGCCGCACCGGTAGCACCGCTACGTACCTGGTGGCCAATGTGAAAAAATGAAGTAATAAAAAGAAGAAGAACACAAATTTTAAGAATATAAATATAAGAGGTTTTAAGAATAAAGATTAACATGTCAATATCTTTCGGACTGATTGTGAGTGATAATGCTGATTTAACACACACAAGTTTGCAAACAGAAATTTAAACAAAGATAAAAATAAATTGCGTGAAAATATATCTCTTGTTGCAAACATATACGAACCTTCACCGGAAACACTTCGCCCGCCAGAATCCAAGGCAGCGTTCTGATGCCCATGTTCGCCATGAAAGCGGCGCCTATGATAAGGGTGGTCGGCAACCAGGTGTACTTGGTACCGTCCAGATAATTCACATCGCTCAGATAACCGTAGACGGCGATAACGAGGAGACACAAGCCAGTGCCGCTGAGAGATAGAAAAGACAACTTGCGTTTTCCCATAAAGTGGATTGTCAGCACGCTGATTATGGTCCCGACTAACTGAGCGATACCCAGAAACACCGTTGCTGTATAATTGTCGATCGGCGCTTTCAACTTTTCGAATATCACAACGGCGTAGGTCTGTAGAGTCGATGTGCCGTTAAAGGCACCAATGAAGAAGGCGGCACTGACTAGAATAAAAGGCAGGTAGAACGTACGTTTGGTGTAGGACCGCCAGACTTCGTTCTTGTTGGAGTCGGTGCTATCGATTGGCTTTTGAACCGCCTCGCAGAGCGCCTGAAATTCAGTTTGCACCTGCGACGGATTCACCCAGCCTCGTAACCAGCAAAGAGCGCGTTCCGATTCCGCGAGACGACCCTTAGCTAAAAGAGAATCGGTTTGTCTTGAAGTATATAAATACAATAATATAAGTAAATAAATAAAATGATATTAGGTTTTTATAAGATAAAAAATAACATATTAAATTTTACTGCATAATTATTCTGATCAATATAGAGGCTTAATTAATGGCTTACCGGCGAGCCAGTGCGGACTCTCAGGCACCAAGCACAGAGCGAGAAAACATAGAATCGGATAAACCAAATTAATCATTGCCACCGTTCTCCAGTGGGTCAAGCTGCCGCTTAACATTTGCGTGAAGATACCCAGGATGACAGCCATTGTGGAGGTCGCGGAAAGCATTCCGCGCAGATAAGGCTGCGTTACTTCGGCGACGTAAGTCATAACTGGCGCTTCGAGAAGACCGCCTGTCAGACCTGTCATCCCTAGCGCCGCGAACAACATCGCGGGATTGCTCGAATAGTGATATAGTAACCAAGCCATCATGAACGGAATGTTTGTCAGCATCATCGTTCGTTTCCTGCCCAGATATTGCGACACTGGTCCGCTAACTAAACAGCCGATTGGCACGAGGAATAAATTTAGGCTACCTAAAAAGATACATAATTAGTGCAGTAAAAATGTATGTTATATTAAAAATATATTAAAGATAAATAAATAATATATACAGAAATGTATATATGTACACAACAATATTAAAAATTAGTGGTAACAATTTATAAATAAGAATTCGTACTGATCCACGTTAGTTCTTCTATAGTAACTTTAATATCCGCATCTTCTTTCTGCAACGCTGGTATTAAGATGGTAGAAAATCCCAAAGTTGATCCAAAGGCAAGCAAGAGCAAATTTTTCGCACCAACTGCGCAACACTGTGATAATGCTTGTCGAAATTTTGAGACGCATGCCTCATTGATCGTAAATGACGACTTATCATCATTTCTAAAAACACAAAACAATTGAAAAATTAACGGTACGAGTGAGAGATGAGTAAACTACGTACAACACAACGAAAATATATATCAGAGCACAAGTAAAAGTTGAATCTTTGTTATCAAACAAAGTTGGACAGATCTTTGTTATCCAAACATTTAGATAAAGACAACAAATAATCCCACTTAAGTCTGAAAATTTGGCGCGTCATGTTTGAAATAAAAGAGTTAAAAGATAAAAATTTCTATCACATTTTATTAAGAAGTTTTTTGGGTTTATTTTCGTTTCACATTAAAAAAAAAACAGATTTATTATTCGATGAAATAGATAGAAGAAATAATTTATTACCAAGTTGAAATAAATTCTTGGATAGTCTTTAGAATATCAACATAAAACATACGTTCGAACAACATCAAACATACATTTTTCCTTCAGTTTTAATAAATTAAACATTAACTAATAAATCAAACATCAACTTTTTAATAATATAATAAAATTATCTTATTAAAGATTGTGTACGAGATTTGCGCGTGTTAGATTTGCAAACTTGAATCAGGATGATCGGCTTTTTGCCGCAGAGCACCTTCTTATCTAACAGTAAGGATTTGGCTTTCACTTGCGTTAGTGAATGGCAAATATCTCATATATTAAATTTCTTCATCTTGAACTTCAAAGAGAATAACATTTCTTTTGTAATAAATTCTAAAAAATTAGAAATTCTAATTGTAAGTTGTAAGATTGTTTAAATCTCTTATTTTGAGGAAAATATGAATGACAAATAGCGGAACATTCGAAGAATTATTGAAGTTTAAAAGATAAGCTATAAATTTCTGCGAACTATTATCTGATATTTGATGTTTGTGCGTGTAGAAAAATTCTTGAAAATGATTTTCGCGTTAGTGTCATTTTTATGTTTAAAAAAAATAACATCGACGCGATTCAAATCTGAAAACCATTTTTAGGAACTGCATTATCTGCATTGTGGCTCTCTATTTTATTTGCTTTTATTTATTTAAAATTAACGATTATATATTATAATACACTTTACCATATAATATATGATTACAACTTTATTATTATTAAGAGAATAATAGTGCGATCTTTGATAAACATTAGTATTAAATATATTATCTAGATATTTATATTTGCGTAAACTAGAAGTAGACAACATTTTTTTATCAACGCTTCTTTTTTTCTAGAATTAGCAGACTTTGGAACTTAAACACGCTAGATGCATCTTTAGAGATCTACGTACACTATATTGAGCTGTCAATGAGTCGAGCAAACGGGATGTACGACCAGTACGACGATGAATGAATATTTGCAAGACAAGTAAACATTTGCGTGCAAAATAGTGCAAAAATATAAAAATTATCAAAGTTTATATTGTTAATTGTATATACATGTATATATACAATCTATTATTTCAAAACATATAATTTAATAACATAACATATAATTTTTTTTTTTTTTAATATAAATAGAATAGATAGATAAAAGATATAATTACATGTGTACATGTGTGTACAATAGAAAACACCCAAATATATTGAAACAAAATCGAAGTATTTTAACATGATTACTTTTTATCTGTATTGAGGAAAGTACGCGAGTTCAATGAAACGCAATCTTAGTAGGTTATTGAAGCATAATTGACGACCCTTTTACAGAGCCTTTCACTTGACGTAATCACCTCGCTTTCAGCGACAATCTCTCTAGCGATGCTGAAATATTCAGTTATTTCATGTATCACTCTATGTTGTATATGTTCTATTCTGTTTTAAGTTCTAAAGTGTCATAAAAAAAATACATAACGGTATATATACATAACGGTATGTATAATTTAATTTAATAGACATATAATAACCGGTATGTGTATAATTGTCTGCCGATATCTTTAATTTATGCTAAGTCATGATAAATCTCTTCGAATACGAATGTTAGAAATAAACATATCACGGTTTCTGCAAAAGAAAAGTATATTCACCGTAAGCACTTAGCCTTTAATGAGGCAAGGATTAAAATAATTCGACGATCCCGTAAGACAACGTTCGTAAAAAGATCGCGAACCGGTTTACGATTTACAGGCCACGAACGTTCAAGAACGCGCGCAATTACATAAGCGCACTGACGGTCGAGGTACCTTTTGTGCTGAATTGTGCCATAAAATCACTGCTGCAAACGTTGCACAAAGCACAATGTGACGATTAACTTGAATGGATATTTACGCAAGGTTACGGTAAGAATAGATTTCTCTTACTATTAAAATTATTTTTTCTTACGTTCTTGCGATGATGTTACAAATACGATTAAATATTGTTCATCTTACGCGGTAATAAAGTAATCGATTCGCGATATTAACATATTTCGCGACCGGTCACGATTTTTTACAAATATCAATCGTTCTTGCGCCGCGTCTCGAACAAAACGAACCCGGCAATGACATAACATACATTCAGTCATGTAATGCAGTCTCATTTTCCTCGTGCTCGGGCATATAAATGTGTTCGTTGCTCTTTCACGCGTGCATTCTCGCGTGTGATTTATGTTTTTGCATTTATCGTCGAAACATCCTATCCTTACATAGACCGTATTATCATAGACTGTACAAATGCATAATGTTGTATTTAAAATGTTGTTTATTGTAGATATGTCGGAAAAGAAAACTGAATTTGTTGCCATTTGCGTTATTATTATTTACTATTTTACGTAAAATAGTTGCACTATCCGCTCCCAAAAAATAAAAATAAGCAGTTTTGAGTGAGTCTAAAAATTAAATGATTATCTACCTTGTGATTGAATGCTATACGTACATGTAGAACAACGTGTTCTAATTGATACTTCCGATTTTTTTTTACGAGGGTCTAATCGAACTCTGATGTGATTACGTTTAAATCACGTCAATTACATGTCCTTCGTATGCGCGTAATGTGCAACAACTTTTCAATGCCGCTCCGTTGCTATGAGAAATTAATTGCTCTATGGCATTAATTGCTGTTAAAGGAAATAAGATGTTATCAGGAAACCAGAGGAACGATCGCCTCGAGTTGTTCGGAGCTAAGATTGACGTGAATCGCGCCTTTATTTCAAAATTCTATTTTGTCTCGCCAGAAAGTGTTGCACCAGAAAATTGTACACTTTCTATTATATTTCATTTTTACATTTTGCTGCATATTCTACTTGTCACGCTTTCTATGTTTTGTACAGCCTGTATGACGCAAAATGACATCATTTTGCGAGAGAAAATACTTGAGATTAATTATTACAGCTTGCGCAGAAAAAATACACGGAAATCGTTGATCATTGTAGAAAAAATACAGAACATGCAGAAAATATGTAATCTCGCCTGACGTTTTTTTGTTTTGTAATGTCCATATATACGTAAACGTTTTTTCCCGTTTTTATTTCCAGCAATTATAGTTTAGCACACGTCAATTAACTCTTAAACGCGAAGAAGGATGTAAGTACTGCACTTAGAGAGATGTGTTCTTATGGTTGAAAGTTATATCCTTGTATATTCGCGTCGTTATGTATTGCACAACGATCCAGTTACATCTGCACAGAAACGAGTTTATTTTCCAATTTCTTTTTACATAAAGTTGATCTCAGATTTGGTCATTTCGAGTATCTTCGATCGAGTATCTATCTTTGTATAAAAAAGTTAAAATTTTTATGAATTGAAAAAGAGCTCAATACATATTTGTAGCAAAGATTTGTTAGTTAGTTTGTGCTTTCAAGTATATGTAGTAGTTATTTTCTTTTGATGAGAGAATTCTCAAATTACACTAAAAATTGCATCTATGCAAAACAGACGACGTTAATGATCTAAAACCAGTGCAAACCAATTGACTTGTAAACTTGTTAAAACCGCATGTAAATGGCCGCATGTTTTTGTCAGTACTGCTTTGTAATAATTTTCCAAATTTTTTGGACTTTCTTTAAATATATTTTTAAATGTATTTTACTTTATCTTGTTTTAAAATCATGCTACATGTAATTGTAAAAGTTTTTAATTGTAAATTTTGTTAAAAAACACATTTAGAGTCTTTTTCCGTTCATCAACTTATAAATATACAAAGTATCTATTTTTTTAAGTGGTTGCGCGGATATCTTTGAGACTAACTGTAAATTACATCTTAAGAGTTTTTAACTCGTCACGCTGAATCATTTTTAAATCTTCTAATATAATGTTGTTGAGCCGAGTATTTATAAAAGAGATTTGTCGACACCTGATCTGCCGAATGTAAAACAGCTAGCTTTGTCTCGCAGCTCTGATTGACGCAAAAGGTATTAATTAGTTGTAACGCACGAAGGCGGCATTAATGCAATGAGATTAACGGTCAGTGACCTACTTACGAATAGCAGGTACAATCGTTACTATACTGTTTATTTTCGTAGCTGAATAGTAGTTGATAAAAATTTAAATAAAATAAAAATTTAAAAACAGAAAGTTGAAAGGCCAACGCGAGCCAACATGCATAAGTTGCTCGTGTATGTAAAATATTATTTTTATTCAAATAACATCATGAATTTTATATAATTATTGTATCAATTTCTAGATCTTTATCAGTAAACTAAATAAAGAGAGAGAAGAAAAAACACTAGCATATTATAAATTATGTAAATTACAGAAATAGGTCAGAAAATATTAAATAATTTAAAAAACACAATTAAAGTCAAAATAATAAATAAATAAATAAATGCATACTTAGTCAAGAAATAAAATTATCCTAGTTAGTCAAAATATGTAATTCCGTTGTCACACACTAGTGACAACGGAAGATCAACTACACAACATAGAACTTCAAAGTAAAGTAAACCATAATAACCTTCAAGATAGCTCGCTATAAATAATGTTTTCCTCAACAGAACGTCAAACAAAAAGTTACATGTGAGTCAAAAGAAGTTTAATAAGAAAACGGCTAATGTTTGAATTTATATTGAATTTTTAATTCTAATAAAAAGAAGTAAGAATTAAGTTTCTCTGTTTTTCTTTTTTGTTATGTCAAAGTCGTGTTATATATCGATTGTATGTTTAAAATAAATACATATTAAATAAATACATATTAAAAACATATTAACTATATATTAAATACATATTAACACAATGTAGTATTTATACACATTGTGTATAAATACTATAAAAATTGATCAAACTTGATGTATTATAATAACTCAGTTAATTAAGCAAATGTTTGCAAATTTGCAAAATGCTTTGTCAAAAAATTTCGACAGAACTACTCAATAAAATTTATACAAGTCAATAATTTTTCATGATTTTTTTATATTTTTGGAAAAGATAATTTAAATTGTATTTCTATTTATTAATCATAATGTATTTACAAAATATGTTGTCAAAATAATGTAGGCGTCGTCGCGGGGACAGAAAAATTATAAGTATTGAAAACGTTGAAACAGTTGAGGAAACTCAATGATATCTCACTTCCTGCAATTTTCCTAATGCACTGCCTCGACACTCACAGTTTCAGAAACGAAATAAACTTATTCGCAGAACATATTTGTACTATATACGATTGTGTCTCTCTTTCTCTCTTTCTCTCTCTTCTTGTAAAAAAGATAAATTGAAACAACGTTACACAATGCTTTAAGCAAACGCTAATAAAATCAGAAAAGTCATTTTTCGCATCGTTGGTACTCACTTATCTTAGTTAATTATCTGAAAAAATATTAAAAAAAAAAGATCTGTTGCCAGATTGGTTTCATAAAATTTGTGAAATTATGTTAGTAACAAGGTTGTTTTTTTTTACTTCTTCTTTCTTCCTCTTAGGAAACAATTAGATGTGGCACCAAAAACCTTGAATTTTGCTACTTTTAATTCTTCAGATCTTCGTTATAAAAGTGATTATTCTCGCATTTTATACTCAGAAAAAATCATAATGACATGCCTTGACTTGTAATAAAAATTTATGTCATCATGAGTTCGATTATGTGTTGGGATTTACGATTTGTTTTCGTCAGTAGTAAAACTGAATATTATTAAAACTGAGCTTTTTATAGACATTCTGTATTTACATTTCAATTTTCATGCAATGTGAATATGTCACAAATGATATAAGTATAATATCTCAGCAGAGTATTTGATAATGCGCTGCAATTTAAACATTTGCACTAGTTTTACGAAAAGATTGTGCAAATATCGAAATATGATTCGAATAATTGTTTCTTAGAGACGTTAAGAGGAAATATTTCTCTTTTACACACACAGAATTTCTGCAAATCATTTAAATTGCAAAAATTGTTAAAACAAAAATGCACGTTAAAACTTGACGAACCTTTTTCCGTTTTTCACGCACTCGGAAACTGCCATCTTCTTAAGTATGGTTTGATTTTTTCAATCTCTCTTTACTTTCAGGACACGATGAAGTTTCACCAGGTTCTCTGTAGCATAGCGAAGGACACACGTGCAATGAGAGGATGACCTTCTTTGAAAGAGTTATGTAGAATCAGTTGTGTTGTAAAAGATAAGAATGTGTACATAAAGAGAAGATTAATAGAGACTGTTTAAGCCCGGCTTTACTCAAAACAAAAAAAAATTATTACTTTTATCTCAAAACTTAATTATCGTTTAATACTCTTAATTGTAACAATTTTTACTCTTAATTGTAGCAAAAGATATAGTAAAAGATAAGATTAAACGACAAATGTGTATTTAAAAAGAAGACTATTAGAGATTATGTAAGACTACCGGCTTTGTTCAGGATAGAAAAAAATACTCCTTTTATTTTAAGACTTAATTAATGAATTACTCTCTAATACTCTTAATTTAATAATAAATTTATATGTGTCGTAAAAAACTTTACAATATTTGAAAAAAAAGACAAAAATAATTAATAAACAATATTTTCACTATATATCTTATGTAGTTTATCTCATTAAAAGTGTAAAAATGAAAATTTCATACAATTTTTTCTGATTTGAATTCTATCAATTGAAAAAAGCTGTCAAAGAATTTATTTTTGTTAAGTTAGTTTAATAAAATTGCGATAAATTGAGATAAATTTGTTCATTTAATACCAAAACTTGTTCTTTTATATTTATCACAAACTTGTGAGAGATCAATCAAAACAGAGATTTTATTAAACTTCTTTCATATATATTTTTTTATTTTTTTGTTCTAAATTTTTTCACAAACGCAGTTTTTCTTTTGCGTTCACCTGCAGCTGATCGCTAAAACTAGAAAACAAGTACAAAAAAAAAAAAAAAAAAAAAAAAAAAAAAATGAACTTTACACTTTTAAATGCAGCAAAATCGAAGATTCAAAAACAAATCACGCTCGAAAGTGGTACACATAGAAAGTAGTACTAGCAGGTTGAAAGGTTACCGGTTTACAGTAGACCGAACACTACAGCAGACTAAACGCCTCGCGGCGCGAAAGCTATGACCAAGCTGTACTTTCGATTTTAAACTCCCTCCTTCAACACCTACCTTCCCCCTATCGGAGGTTGGAGACAAATCGCGTATGTGAGCATACATGTGATCTCTTTCTCTCCGTCTCTTTTCCTTCTTTGTTCATTTTATTGCAATTACACTTGACCAGCAACCAGCAACTTCGTCAGTTTGACGAAGCAAAGCAAAACAGTGAGATCAAAAGATTGATAAATGTTCTTTCGTAAACTACTATTTAAAATTGTAGAAAATTGTAGAATATTTTTACTTTTTATAAAATAAGATACAGTTTTTGTAAAATAGTACAAGATTTTATGAAATAGTACAAGTTCAGTTTTTTTTTTTTATACTGTAAATGTATTTTTTTCGTACATGACGTTTTTTCAAACACACACTCATATTGCTATTAACGTAATCAAAAAAATCAAAGCTATGATTTTCTACAATAGATTAATAATTACAATTTATAATGCACGACATTTCATTGTGATTGATGTAAAAGAAAATTAAAAAATACTAAGAAAAAGATTAAAGAATCACGTTGATTGCTTTCATTATTATTAATATGCATGTTGTCTAATCGCGGATTATGCTGCGATTACTTTAAGACTGATATAATTTATTAATTCTTTCTACAAATATGAATAATCTTCTTATTGCATTATTGTACTACTGTTTCTCTCACAGACGTCTTCTTATCTACGTGACACTAACAAAGCATCACGTACGAAGCAGTGCCATACAAACTTTTTTAAAAACTTTTAAGTATTATTTAACTTTTAAGTATTATTTAAAACAACATACATACAGTGTGTATGTAGTAACAGATTTTAACTAGTTCCGTATATTTTACAAAATAGTATGATAGATGCTTGATAAAATTTTATTTCATATGTATGTAAATATATTTATGTAATACATTGAATATATTTTTTGAATCACTTTCTATGCTCCAGAGTTCTAGAAAATTGTTTATGCTTCTTGATTTGAGACTTACGCAGCTACATATTGTCAAACATCTGCAAAAGTCATTCTTCAATTTAAGGTTCTTATTAATAAATTTATTGTAGCATTAAAACAAATTCTATGACAGTTATTATACACAAGAATTATTATACACAACAAATAGTTCGAACTTATTTTCTTATATAATAAAAGTTTTACAAACAAAAACACACACAAACAGTTCTCTATACTTCTTACAGAATAAAACAGACAGTCTGTACATGTACAATTCATATAAACAAGATAGTTTCGGCAATTCAAGAAATCATAACTCTTTAAAGGAAAAGCGACCTGTGTTACTAGACTTTGATTTCTTAAGAGAGAATGACATACACTCTAATCGGCATTAAATTATTTAGAAAAAGTAAAACAGTGTTTGAAAAAAGTGTTTCTTTTACGTCATTGCTTTAATCGATTCGGAGAATAAAAACCAGTCAATTTATGTAATATAAATATGCAAAAGTTTCCGAAGTTTCACAAGATGCCAAAATCTTTCACATATTAATATTAAAGAATAGTACAGTCAGGAAAGTAAAACGTTTAAATTACTAACAGGATAAATGTCTCTATAATTGTGGGCATAAACATATCAAAATTATACATGAAGCGGATAGTCTATGTATAACAAAGAATATTGACACATTTATTATGTAATTATAAACTATTATGTTAATTACATGAAGTATGATGATAAACAACATAAACTCTTAATATTGTACGTTCAATATATGTACTTCTATATACTTACTATTATCCTCATAAATAAATAGTTAATAAAATTAATACCAAAGTGTCTGTTGTTGAATATAGGTTTTGGAAACGTAACTTATTATGCGCAAAGCATGTTGAGAGTATACATTAATATTAATACATATTGTCGTAATCTTTTTTATAATTTTGTGAAAAAAAGATACATTATAATAAAGTATGTATATATACATGTACACACTTGTACAAGCAAATATCAAAATATCAGTTTTAATTTAATGAAAAACTCACGGCGGGTGATGCCTTTCAAAACGATACACGTGCAAGATATAAAATGTAAAATATGAGATATAAAATTAATTATCTGGATCTACAATGTTACGACAAATATAATGTTTGGACAATCAATGATTTTTTTTGTTGTTGTAAAATGCAGTAGTAAGTACACCGCAATGAACGCCATGTATATAGTAAAAAATAATATTTTTAAACAATTTGTAAACGAATAATATATCTAAAGAAGACGGATATATAAAGTTCTTTGATGTAAAGTTTTATTTTTATTTCATGGTTAGATTTCTCGCAATTATTAGCCAAGTATTTTCATAAGTCGCACATGTGATATGACGCATATTTTTGTGGCAAAGATGTTTAGCAGATATGTGATAAAATTTCCTCTAACGAATGTGATTATCGCGGGAAGAAAATTTAAAATACAGATGGTGTTGATTTCACAATTGATTTTTTTAGTTAACATTTATTTTGACATTTTATTATAGATACAAATCAGTAATCGCAATCATATATTCCGCCGCAATTATTTATTTTTTTATTTTTTCTATATTATTATTTACAATTTAAATATACTATACACTTGCATGCACTATACGTTTTTCAAACTTCAGTCATTTAGCCAAAAAAATTGTATACCATAGTAAAACGATGTACAATAAATTTTTTATACAAACGCTGAAATTCTGAAAAACTAATTACAGTGTACACTAATACTACTAATAAAAACTCTTTTTAATTGTTTTTCTAAAGTATAAATTTAAAAAATTAAACTTCAATTGCATACATGTATCAAATATAAAATTTTACAAAGAGCAATTTTCAACAAATAAGATATCACTAAAAATGCTAATACGAGAAAAAATCTTTCATATATATAGACAAATTGTATATCTGATTATGTATAATGAATTATATATAATTATTTATAATCAGATATCAAATTTGTCCATATACACAGAACTTTTTTCTCAAAAATTAAGATAATAAATTAATTGAATAAAATATTCTATGCAGTTATCGCAATGATGATACGTTCATATTTGGAAACATCGACAATATAGTGTGAATTAATAAAATATACACAATAATTTAAAACAATTGTTTTGTTTCGTGCTCGAATGATCAATCAAAATCTCTAATAGTGCACGTAAAAATGACGTTTATACATTAAAATATTTGATTAAAATCAGTAAGGTTAAACGACGTTGAATTAAATATAAACGTGTGAACTAGTAAAGTATACTTTATAGAGCAAGTTTATAATCCAATCAATACCTTGAGTTCCTTGAGACTTTTTACATGCTTATTGATTTGAGATAAACGTAATTCTATCTTTTTAAGCAATAGCAAAATTCTTTCTTTTAACATGTTGATCTTTACAGAGCTTAGGTGAGGAGCCTAAAACATTATATGCGTGACAATCATTATTCCAAGAAATAGTCGAAACTTAGTGTTAAAAAAAAGTAAAATTAGTGTTAAAAACTTAAAAATCAAAATAATCCCAAATTACATAATAATTACCTTATAAATATATTCTTTAAACTCTTCGAAAAATTGATCCAGATCATTAGGAGCTAAATTGTAATTTAGCACTTTAGTCAAAAAGTTCTTAATCTAAAACAATACATATTAGCATATTTGTTGTTATTTTTATTATATATTTATTAACTATAATACGGGTTTTTATTATATGCAACATAAAATCTTTATACTGCAATTCCGAGATTTATAATTCTATATATTCTGCATATGAAATGTATAATTAGAAAGTAAATAAATGTAAAAAATAAATAAATTTAATAACAAAATATGTTTACTATGGTGATACGATTTCCGAAAGCACGCAATTTACCTTCAAAAGTTGAACGTGAGAGTACACGTGATTAATAATAATACATAATGCCGGACTTGGTTTCATGGCCCTATAAAGAAGAGAATAATAAAATTTATACAATTTAGTGCGTATATATAACATATAATCTTATTGATCGATTTAATGTTTGTTACATATAATAATCGTTCTTCACAATTGTATTATTGTTACTACCGAAAAGAAGATCTAGTCATTACCTCGGTTTTATCAAAAATAAATTGTTTAATATGTAGTCGATATGATTATGTGCGTGTTTCGCAACGAGAGACTGAAACAGAATTACACGCTCGGAATCTCGTAGAACAGTTTCGTATGTTGTGTCATTGAAAAAAGTTAACAGTGTATCATATTGAAAACAAAGAGCGAATTTTAAATATGCATCTATATAGTTGTTCTTCAGTTTATAATTGGATAGTATTTTCTCCAATGTATGCGTGCTTCCTTTTACATTTCTCAATCCATCACAATAAATCCATTCTTTCCACAGTATTCGACTTTTATCCCTTACGCAAAATATAAAAATACAACAAACAATCACAGAATAACGTATAAGGGTTACAACATTTATTCTTACTGTGTGAAGTCATTGACAATACGTTTCGGTGTCGTATCAGCCAGAGGAAGACAGAAACTATTCTTTATTGTATAATTAAGTCTCTTTCTTTAAATGTATGTACATTCCTTCTCTTTTTCTTTATCAAGATAAGAGTATTTATATCCGATAATTTTTCAGAATAAATGTTTTCTTCCCTTACAGGTATTTGATACTTATTTCTAGTACAAAAATATAATGCAAAGAATCTCGCGAAAAATACAACAAACAGTTAATATAAAAAATAGAGATTACAATATTTATTCTTACTCTGTCGAATCATTGAGAATGAATTGCAGTGTTGTAGCAGCCTCATTTGCACATGTAGCGCTACCAAAAAGACAAGCCCATTTAATTGCTTCGTATCTTAAACATATTTTAAATAAATCTTCATCGTCATTGTTAATAAATCCAATTGTTTGAAGAAGTTCATTTATCAGATGCACCATTTGTCTCTACACGTTATAATATAATATTAATACATTAATGTATTTTATATCGTGCTCAATTATAAATATATCTATATACTTTTGTCAACTATATGTATGTATATATAAATTTATATGATTATCGCTAAGCATATATCTAATGCAATCTTCACCTTGACAAAAACAATTATCTGATCTTCAAATGGAAGATAACCTGAGATATCTTCAAATAATCGGATCATTGGATACCAGGCTTCATACTCCTTTTCATTCTTTAGATATGATATGAGTTTAAACCATGTAGAAGATGAAATAGTTTTCTTAACGACAAAGTGATACGCATCATCGATAATTTGAGCGCGGTTAAGAACAGGTATTTTTGTGTATACTGACGAGTTCAAGAACTCTCCGATATTGTCCCAAGAGTCCGAGTAACTGACACGATAATATCCTAGGGACAAACAAAATAAAATATTATATCGCCAAGACTAATTGTAATATATTATTGCATTCTAAATAATAAAATAATACAAATAAACATGTACACATACACAGTTCTATCTATCTTAATGTTACTCACCAGTTTGATTTACATTCACTATAAGCCAACTAGGCGAATCACACATACGATGTACTGGCAATTTCAGAGGAATTTCTTCTTGTATCCACTGAAAATTATACACTTTTGTGTTTCCATTCCAAAGCTCAGTTAGAAGATTAGTGATAATGTAAGAAAAAGGAATTTGAATTTTTGGATATTTTTCTCCCGTGGCAAGAGACTTGTTTACATATAATGTAAAATATATATATTGTATATCTTCATCTTCTTGTTTCACGCTTAACAAAGGATAATTTTCTGTTGATGTTATTTTACAGATGCTATCTCTAAAGGTATTCTCATATAATGGAACACTTGATGCAATAAGAACTGGCATACAGGCCCAGAAATTCAAGTCGTTTACAGACCTAAGAAAAAAACCTCAAGTATAATTTTATATACATCTAAACAATCACATTCTAAAATATTATCTACAGATGTATATTTATATATTATGTGTATATATAAAAATTTTTCTTTATTTATCATTAAAAAAAGAAATATGTTGTTACTTACTCTTTCCTTAAATATTCCCTTGTGTCACTCCAAAATGTGTGTCTCAATATATTTTCCAGCAAGCGCAATAAAACGGGTACTGCAATATATTTTATTACAAAAGTCATTAGCATTTTATTTATTAATTTTTTATTGATGTTTTTTATTAATTTGTATTTTATTAATAAAATGCTAATTTTATTTTTTATTAATTAACACATTTTCTGAATCAAGGTTTTTTTGTCTTTTTTTATATTTATATTTATATTGAAAATGTTACATATACATATACAATTGTTATAATATTTTTAGTAATTATACCTTTAATGAAGGGCGGTACACGAAAATGCGTAGCATTTAACGAAGTATTTCTTTGTTCTGTAATCGATTCCATAAGATTATCAACGTCCAAGTGAAGAGAATTCTGTACTGTGTGAACCACAAACCAATTCATCATCTTGGAGGTTTCGTATATCTAGAAAAGAAGCTTTTAATAGTATTATTGTATGTAAAATATATATTAGCGGTCTCGGAATTTTAAAGGGATTGTCATGTATTTCTACACATGTTTAATACATAGAAGCATATTTCTCTGAATCTTTACAGACTATTACCGCATATATGAAGTTTCTGTATAATATCATAATGTCAGAACACTTTTATATCTTATACTTCAAAGAGTTTACTTATTTTGAAAACTTAAATTAATTACATTTAATAAGTACAAGTGTGTTTCAGTCTTTTCGAAGGTTATAACTTTATTTCTTACAATTTTTGGTATATATATCTAACAAACTATGGTTACAATATACCGACCTTATCAAGTGCATAAATGCCAAAAAATTCAGCTACTCCATTTAACCACTGGTAAGACCACAATGATGGTTTCATTGATCCAATAAACCATTGCAATGCTATTTGTCGTGCTACAAAGCGATCTACATTTATTTTCCGTACAACAAAAGATAATGTTTCGTTGTATATAATATCTTCTTCTCTAAAAAATTGGAAATGCACATTGATGACAAATATTTTTTTCACATATAACTTAAATATTATCTTCAAACATAAAGCACGATAATCAAAGTTTCAACGCATTGTCTGACAAAGAAAACCACGCCTGCATGTAATATGGTAAAAAAAAACAATTTTGGTTTTCACTAAACGAGATTTTCTTTTATACTGTTAACTTTGCTAGAGACGAAACTTCTTAAAGTATTTTCTCTTATTGTTATTTAATTCAGAATAAAAATGTAATCTCCATTATATGCAATACCTGTGAAGAACAATGCCTAATGTCGTGATAGCTTCGTATTGGAAACCAGGGACTGCAATGTAATTTACTTGCGGAACTTTCAATTCACCTAATACGTTTTCTGATTTCAAAAACGACATGACACGTAGAGCAACACGATGTGCTTGCTCTGTATATTTTTTTATTAATGAACAGCTGTACCACATTACGAGATTATTACTTTGATTAATTCCGGCGTAAGGCTTGAAGAATTCGGGAATTACAACGATAGCTATGTCGTGAGTAGACATAGGAGGAGTAATATGGAAGTGCGTCCACATCATATCAATGTCACCTTTTTCGGAATCTCGTTTCGGCATATTCGAGAGAGCTATATGAGTTTTGTGATGTCTTATGGAGATATTAAAAGTGGTTTTTAATGTCGGATCGTTCCAACATGGAAACAGTCCACAAGCTCCAGTTATCAGGGTGTGTGTCGCGAGCATCCATCTATTTAAATAATAAAGAACGATAAAGTGTCAACATGATTGTTTAACATGATGATATTATTAACAAAAAAATAGTCTGTAAAAATAAAGCGTCAGCTTTAAAAAAGACTTTTCAGATGATTTTGCTGAGAAAGCAACCATTATAATAAAAATTTACCACTTTTTATTACATTTATTTACAGAATTGTTTTGATGTTATCTGTATGTATCTTTGCATTTATATCAATAGTATATTATAAATATAGCTCTGCTAGAATTACATCTATTGAAACAGAGTTTGTCAAGAGCGCGACCAAAATCATAATTTTATCGAACGCAGATTGGCGGTAGAAACCGAGCAGATATGCCAAAACCGTAAAACTTAATGACATCTTGCAGTTACACCTTAACGAAGTTTGACGAATCTGCTCGGGATTTGTTGCCAATTTGTGGTTGATAATGTTTATTATCAAATCTGTTGACAAAATACAGAACTGTCTTACGAGTGACCTTCGGTCTATTGCGAAACATATTCTACTCGAATTCATAATCAATCTGTTGCAAATCGTTAACTGAGTAAATAACGTAATATGATAGACGTCATGCGTAAAAAAATAGCCAAATGACGTATCATTATGCAATTGCGAAGCGAACATGTCGTAAATTTTGTGACATTTAAAATATTTTTTATGACATTACTTTTGTTACTTACAATTTATTTTCCTTATCGTCCGTGACAGGAATTCTAAAAAGACCTCCTCTCTTATCATTTATGTCTCCGAAAAATTGTAATTTCAAGGTATAATTTCCATGTAATAAATCACTGTTGAAATGTAAAACAAGAATTCCCGTTGTAATATTGTGTTCATGCCACGTTGTCTCATAAACAGTAAATGTATCTTCAGATCCTTGTAGATTTTCTTCAGTTACTTGTCTTTCAATTAATGTAGCTTTCTTTACAGCTAGATTTTTCGAGTGTAACGTTATATTTCGTGTCGGTTTGAGAATTTCGATGAAAACATTGCATTCTCCGACAAAAGCTCTAAATTCTGTAGCCGGTGCAATTTTAATGGTAAAATGATACAGTTTTATATTTTGTAAACTATATGTATTATTCGATGTAGACGCTGAAGCTTTAGTAGTTTCTTGCACCGCTATATATAGTATGCCAATGCATAATAACAGTTTCAGGAAAGCCATATCAATCGTCATTCTAATCCTTCAAACAGTATTTATTTTTTAAGAGCAAATAAGATAAGATGCAGAAAATAAAATATTTACGATTAAGTTATATTTCATAAAAAAAGAAAGATTGGAAATTGAATTTACTAAAAACATAAATCAGAAAATATTTAATTCTAACATAAAAAAATCTATAACAATATAGTGACGATTTAGATGTCTTTCTGCCTTTTCTGTATTATTTGAGAAAAAATTAAATAAATATTTCGAGTATACTTACTTTACACATTGATAGATTTTGTCGCCTGAATCTTTGCACGTGTAAGTATACTGAAATTACCTCTCTGAAAGATCGGTAAAAACTGAGGACACCATCGATGAAGTACACAATAATATCTTGAAAGTTGTGTACGCAACTGTCCTTTAAGATCATCTGACAAATCACGCTACAAGCCAATCAAATGTCACATGTAGCGAAATAAAATACATACTTTCCTAAAGTTTACATACTTTCTTAAATATTTTTCTTTGCATAATTTGTACGATTGTTTGTCCATAGAGATATTGAGTTATATGTTGGTTTTATTTTTATGATATCTCTCACGAAAATGGTAATATATTACAACACAATACGTTATTAAATTACTATTTTTAGTCAATAACAAAAAAACTGAAATATCGCGCAAAACTTATACGAAATTGAGATCGTCTCAATTGCATACATGGATTGTATATGTATGTAAAACTAGATATAGTTTTGTCTACATATGAAAGAACTTTTTTACCGCGAGAATATAAATTCTGCTATACTGTACATGTTACATATATGACCACAATTGTGTATATCTGCATTAAATTTATTAAATAAATACAAAACATTTCTTACAGATTGCTAAACTGTAGTCATTAGTATGACTATTTCATAATTAATATATGTCTCTATTTTTTTATATAATTTTCCTTCTCTTTCATCCATTCAATGCAATTTTCAGATTACACAGTATCTTTTATGACATACACGTGTAGAGTTACGTTGAAAAAATATACGTGTTTCTCTCTCTCTCTCTCTTTCTTTTGGTTTTATTTTTGTCGAAGATGCGACATAATCAATACTCTCGAATATTTATTTAATTTTAATTGAACGCGCTTTATATTAATATAAAGTCGTAGAAAATAAAAAATATTTATTTTGATCACAATTGCTAGGTATATATACATATATATAACAATTGCTACATATGTGTATATCATACACATACACATATACACATACACAGACTATGTTCAGTAAAAATACAATGAATCTCCTGACAAATAACATGTCTATATAGATAGTTTATCTCTTATTATACAGAAGAAAATAGTTTATTTTTTACAAATATTTGACAAAAATAATATTAAAAAATTCTTTCTCTCTGTTCGACTTTTTTCTGTTGTGTGTATAAATACTTTTACAATATATATTGTTAATATTGGTATCTAATATACCAATAAAAATATTCGAATAAGCTAATTTTATTACATACATTATACGATATTTGATTGTTTGCAAGAAGAGAGATCACAACACATGCGCATATTTTTGAATTCGAAGTTATTTGTTCGTTTATACATATACACTAAACCACATTTATAATTGTATTCTTATAAACTGCCCATAAATTCGCTCGCAAAAAAACAAAATATAATACAAATAAAAGAATAAATGCACATAAAAGTGTATTATACGAAATTTGTATTCTTATGTATAATATTACATACTCTCTTTTATTTTAGTAAAGCAGCCACGTTAAAAAAAAAGCCAGAAAAAAGCAGCTTTTTTACATATATATAAAATACATATTATAGTACACATATCGACCGATATAGTATTTAAAAGATTTTTCCCTTATAAATATTTAAAACAATTTATACCTATAACTACCTATTTATATACCTACAGTAAAACCTCATAGTTTTTCAAGCATAAATAATATCGGCGACAAATGTTCATATATATTTGAAATTAATTATGTTATGGTTTACGGTTATACATCATTCAAAATAAATAAGTGTAATATATATATACTTATAGTATAAAATTCTACCTACAAATAGATATTTTATCTTAACATTTTATTGTTTTTTAACACATACGCGAAAACAATAATATATAAGGAATATAGATTTATTTGTTTTTAATCATAATTTTTCATAGTCTGTTATTTTGCTCTTTTTTCTTACTATAAAGATGAAATGACGGATAAAGTAAAGGCACTTGCACTATGTAAATTTTTCGTATGTCATTCCATCTCTGTACGATAATATATATTCATATATTTATAACACCTTTGGAAATATCTTTTATACATTTGTAATATTATACATATATATATATGCCAGTAATTACATTAAAGTGCTCAAAAAAATATTTAAATAATTGGAAAAATAAAATTTATTTATTTTCATTTATTTTATATAAAAGTTGAAATAACTTAAAGTTGCGAAATGACTAAAAACCAAACAACAGGACTCACTTTCATCACTGGCACACATAAAAAATCAGATAATTTAAAAGGTGTAATTAAAAACATCTACTCTTTGCTAAATTTCCAAATAATCTCACATATACACACATACATACAGGTATAAGTATATAGGTATAAATAGTTTTTTAATAAATGTTATACACACACAGAAACTTACACAATTACTTATGTCATAGATAAAATATTTATAACATTACTGTAGTAAAATATTGTATTGTTGTAAATTTGGCATAAAGTGAACATTTAAAACTCCTCGATATTCTGGCCATCTTAGGTTTTATAATATCAGGAGCAAAGAAAATCGCGAAAGTTTTGTGCAGTCTTCGTGAAAATAAAAGAATATTTCTGTACAAATGCACATGAAATCAATTGAGGACACTCTTTTTATTTAACAGCACTCTTTTATTTAACACGAAACTATATCAGCGTATAAAAAAGCTTTATATTCTTTGATTCAAATTTGCTGATAGAGTTTTGTATTGAATTAAAACTATTCAATATATTTTACTTTATCGATTCTATGTGTGTTTGTACAAAAGTATTTGTTTATTCAAAAACAAAGTGCACGAAACGTTTGACACTTTTTCTCGTTTCTAACGTTATAAAATCGAAAAAATTTCGATCACAAAATATCGAGGAGTCTGATATCTCTAAAGAGACCAACAAATGCACGTACATATCAATTTAACGATATATTCTATCACAATATTTACTTACAAAAATGTTAACTAAAAAACATAAAAGTTGTTTAAAGCGTGATATGTGCTTTTATATACATATATTGTATAGCCAAAAATTTTTCATCAAATATTAAAAAGTTAAATAGTTCAAGAATCAATATGCATAAAATCATTATATAACTATAAAATAAAAATACGAGAAACAAAAAAGTTATGTTAGAATTTGTATTATTGATAATTTTGTGTTCTTCGCTTAAAAAAAAATTAGTCCTCTGTTCTTGCAAGTCAATTCCTGCAAACTTTGTGGCTGGATTACATAATTTTGTTAAAATATCGAGCACATTTCTGCTCACATTTCTCTAGAATCATCTAAGAGAAAAGGCATAGTCCTTCTTATTCTGTAACTTATAGCGACAATTTTGTTAACGTATCATTGTGCAACTATTTTGTTCGCACAAAGATTCTTAATTCAATAAAGATTCGTAACTCACATGCCTGTAACGCATGCATTAAAAGCTACAGAATAATGGTAGACGACGAAATCGCGTCTACGAGACACCATCACGTATTACATGTCGCCGTAATTCACGCGTAATTTTCATTACTATAACGATTGTCGTGAACGAGGCCGTGAATTCTTTTTTTAGTGCGTACAGCGAGCAAACCGCTACATCTTACAGCCAGGATAAATCTCAAATATACATTATTAACTATTATTTTTTATATCTCATATTTTATTGAATTTTTGCTTTACGTCGCTGAAAATAATTATATCATCGCGAAACGCAATAAAACACAAAACTCAAAGAATTTGTATTATTTAATATATATTTTCGTCAGATAAAAAATATATTCCCGTAAAGAACTATATTACACAGCTGTACGAAAATGTTTGCCAAATAACCAGTGTGATGAAAGAATATCTCGCTCGAAAATATCTATCATTCTTTAGATGCGTGCACGCAATATATATGTATAAAAATTTATATAGATTCTAAAAGAGCTGCAGACAACTAAGCCACGTTATTTTGAATGATGAAATAAAGAAAAATGACTATGTACATATACGCAAATATAAAACTTAATCCAGTTTATCGGAGACCAGTGGGAATCTAATGATTCTCAACTGCCGACCGTAATCGCAAACGACACTGTCTCTTAACGCCAACATCTGTTTTATAAAAATGCAACTGTCTGTATGTCCCAATCTTACTTCTCGCACAGCTTCACCTGTTCTTACGTCCCAAACTACTAATGATCCCTAAAACATTGATAAAAGAAAAATTTATGTAGATTTTACAGATGTACAGAGTTATTTTTAGATGTACTTTGAAATTGAGTTAGGCATGTGAAAGAACATCGATCATAATACCTGATTGCTAGTTATGAGAAGGTGATGGGTTAGCATCACTAGTTGTAAGCTGTAAGCTACTTTATGCGCTGGCAAAGTGTGTAATATGTGTCCCTGAAAACGCTCCCAAACGCACAATCTTTCGTCTGTGCCAATACTTATCACATAAGACACCGAACAAGTGATAGCGGCTACAGCACCATCATGGGCTTGAATACTATACATACATGTTCCTGCAAAAAAACCATTTTTCGAGGAGTTTTACTATTTTATAATAAAAATAATAACTGCAAAAAAATTACAAATTGTGTTTTTACCGTAAAATTAATAAAATTCTTACCTGTCAAAAGGTCCCACACACACAGTAAACCGTCTTGAGACCCGCTTCCGGATGTCATCGGGCTTATTCTATCAATGAACAGGCACGATATTGGACCGCAATGTCCATGAAGTGTATATAAAGGCAACTGATCCTCTAACCTGAATAAGAAAAGCATATAAATAATTCTGTACTATCAAAAAAGCGCAAAGTTTGCATTGCGATGCGCATACCTATATACTTTCAATGTGTGATCTTGGCTGCCAGTTAACACACGACCACCTTCGCTATCTAAAACAGTAATCGCTTGCTGATGTGCTCTATGAGAACCGATTTTCATGCAACGCAAATCTTCTTCCGATTGCGTACTGTTATTTAGGTCCATAGGTGAACCAGCACTTCCCGTTCGTACATGTGCTGACATAAGAAATACAATTTAATATTTCAATAAACATTACTAATACGCACGATGCTCTTATCTGCAATCAACTCACGTAAGTACTTACTTCTTCTGTAAGAAGTGAAGCCCCAATCAATCTGCTGACCTTCGCTGTAACTTTCTAGTTGCAGAAAGTCTATAGTTCCGTTTAATTTAGCTGCAACTACTCTACTACCGATGAGTCTGATAGCAGAAATTCCAAGTCCCGATCCATCATCAAACAGACACTGAATTAAAAACAAAAAAAAATATTGAGTAATTTATTTACACACATATTTTCCTCTATATTTATCTTCTCGAATTATTCGTGTCTCACCTTAAATCTACCCGTAGTACCCTCCCAGAATTCTAGACTACCGTTAGCGCATCCTACTACCACAAGATTTTCCTGATAATCCATACACCAAATCGCCGATATACCGTGCGACGTTTGTATCGTACGGTCTGTATTTATGGAGGATACACTACCGCCTAATTTATTTAGTTTTCCAGGAGGAACACTTAAATGTTCTCTGATTTCGCATTTCTGCATTTCCTCGATCGATTTATTATGTTCTCTTAATAAAGTTCTGTAACGTTCCCCAAAATCGAAACCTTGATCGTAATTCGTTTGCAAAGGCGTATACTTCAAAGACGAGAATTTGATGTTAATCGCCGGTTTTAGATCGGGAAGATCATAAGCATTGCCTAAACTTCGACGTAATAACTTTTGCTTATTATCGCCGCCGAATTCATGGATTTGATAATCATAATCCAAAGTATTTCCTATGGAAATACGTTTTTTATGATTATTGTTGTTGTTATTAGTATTGATTCTCTGCACATTGTAGACAGAAGACGACGATTTTCCCTGATATGCCACCGAGGTCGGCGAGTAGAATCCTAATGATTGTGCCGCTTCCATTTCTCCCCTAGAAGGTGGCGAGCCGCTCTCGTAGTCCGACATCAGCTCGTCTGCATCCGGTGACGTCTGGATCAAATGTTTCTGCGGACCGCTGAAAAATTGCCGCCTGTCGATATGCGCTAACTGTTCACCGCACGTCGAGTCCCAGATTCTGATGTGTCCTGCTAGGCACGTGCTAGCAATAGTGTTACCATCCGTCGCGATGCATTCTACGTCTTGCGTGTGACCTTCCAAAACTAAAGGCACTGCTTCGAGCATTAACTGAGTAACAGAATCGTGCGTTTTCTCCTTCTGGTACCAGCTGGCTCGCCACTCCGCGTAATTTCTAGAGCAGATACAACGGTAGAGCACGACCATTGTGTAAGCAACCACTATCACACTAATAAGACACAACACAGTGGCCAAAAATATCTCCATTGGACTAGACGGCACAAAAGGCGCGTTTGTATTAAACACGCGTCCTTCTGATCTAGACGGCACTTCCATATCTAAAAATACCAACAAGCTAAAATACCAAAAGTCAAACTAATGTCAAGTGTAACCTGATTTTTTGTCTTTTTTTTTTACAAACCTGAGAAATCTAAAGGATCGAGTGCAGCGGTAGCGAGACTGTGCCACTGGAAATGTTGAACATCATTCGGATTGCTGATTCGTTTTGCTAACTGCGGACTCACTGCGTATGATAGTTTTATTGTCGGAAGTATAGTCACTCGTCCACCAGCAATCGATACATTGTACATCGAGAGAATCGAAGACCAATGATACAGCGACAAGCTATTCCAAGGTGGGAAATTCACAGGTCTTAACTTATTCAATTCATCCGTAGTGTTATTAGATAAATCCTGAAAAGACATTGGTTGATTCAAACACATTGACAATTAAAAGAAACAGTTTTTTTTTATCTAGAGTAGAAGAAATGAAAAATTTACTTGGTCATTCGAATTGTCTGGAGCCAGAGTTGCGGGTGTCACGGATATAGGTGTTACTGTATTCAATTCGACATAATTGCTCATCGATTGAGGTTTCTCTATCGTGTATCCGTCAATATCAGCTTCCGACTTTAGTGTTTCGCTGAGATGTATAACGTGCTCGATAATGCCGGAATTGTTGATGGTCATGCTGATCCATAAGAGCATAAATATCATAAATGCACGTTGAAAGATCCGTGTTTGCGCCCATAAATACACTAATCTCAAGCGTTTGGGAATTTTTTCCAGCGTATGAGTATTTTGCGTATTCGGAGCAATGACGTTCGTCGGGCCGGCTGATAAACCGTTCAATCGCGGATGGGACTTAGAGCGGAATATTTGCGGTTTCCTATTGGTGATGGTAGTGGTGAATTGTTGCCTGCGTGATGTGGGAATGTGCGACAAGTGGAACTTCGAATTCTCGCTGGACAGTTCCGTTCGCCTGATATCGATCGCCAGAATTGTCGAAAAAAATACCATTTGCAGAAAGAAGTCGCTCAGCAAGCCGACAATGGCGAATATGCAAAATTCTTGAATAGCAGGAACAAAAGTGAATAAGCCTATGGTTAAAATCGTTACTTGCATAAGCAGATTTTTTGTTATAGACCATCCTTCTTTCGATAAGGCTTGAGCGACGCGTATCTTCACATCTAACTGTGCGGGTGTGCTGACGACACTCTTAGTCAAAACTTGAACGTTCTCGAGGCCGAAAACAATCACCAAATATGGAAACACTTCTTTGGCATTCATACTAAGAGTTAAACCGAAGAAAAAACAAATACCCACAGTCATAGATAACGAACCCATCACTGTCACAGTAGCACTAAATGCAATGCCGAGTTTAGATTTGACTAATTCTATTTTCCGCACTTGAAAGTATTCATAAAAAAATAAGGCCAAAAACGTCATCATCAAAGGAAAGAATTCACTGTAATTGAATTCACCGGGATAAAACACATTTAGCATTTCATCTTGTTCTTCTAGGTCTGTAGTATTGTCAACATTTTGATGCAGATGATAATAGGTCTTTAATCGATGTTGAAGTCCCTTTATAAAACTAGAAAAAAGAAAAAAGTAAGCATTCATATTGTATTAATTTTGAATGCAATCACATAGAGCACATAAATATTTACTTCTGATCATATTCCTTCAAGAAAATGGTTACAGCATATTGCAGAACTCTTTGACGAACACGAATGGGATATCTTTTTACTCCAGTTTCCTTTAAACACATACCAAACATCACTTCTGCAAGACTTATTTTACTCCTTTGAAGGTTCTGTAATACAAGCAAAAGAACAAAGTAACAACTTTTATAAAATTGGTATTATAAATTAATGTATAAAATATATAAAATTCTTTATTATTACATACATGCAATAATTTAGTTATTTATTTAAAACAGTTTATAAAAAATTCTTGTGTGTGTGTGTGTTTTTATATATAGAATTATCCTTTTGTCATCATCATATTTACCTGATACGAAAATATTGTATTTATCAAGTTTGTATCTTGAGCAAACAATTCCATGCTTTGTTGCCACAGATTTGCTGGTGATAAAACCAGGCAATTATATTCTGGCAAAATTTCTGGTTTCTTGCCATTTCTTTTTTTCACTGCTTCTATGTGCAAACACATTTGGTTAAGTGTTTTTGATCTAAAAGTCAGAAATATATTTATTCTCTTGTTTCTGAAGGCATCCATCAATGATAGATCTTCCATCCATGGCATTACTCCGCTTCTTAGTACCACTTGTTGTACATACAATACTGAAGTTTCTGTGCCATTTACAGGTAGGATAGTGTTGTTTATTGTAGTTTTTGGAGTATTGCCAGGCATAGGTAAGTTAACAAGCGGACAGCTGCAACATAGAATGTTTAATTTTCCACTAGATATTTGAAAAAGATTTATATATGTACATATATCTGTATCATTCCGAATGAGATATGTGACTCACCAACATACTAGCAAGACTGCAATTGCTAAGGAGGTTACAATGACTGGATGTGAGGAACAGAATAGGCCGTGGGCATAATAGAGCCCAGCCACTCTGTCCGGCAAGCTGCGAGACATCTCGTTTACCTTTGCCTTCTGCGCGACATCCTTTGATTATGGATAACCATATTCGTAAATAACCTAGCAACATCCAATAGCGCTCATATCGACAGTAATATGTGACGACACTGTAAAAACGAATTACGAGATAGGTTAGGAAAAACAAGACAAAAAGGCGACACGTTTTTTTTTCAAGTTTATCACTGTCATTACGCAACTGACGTATATCATGCAGATTTAACTGGTTGTTGTACGACTAACGGGTATTGACGACAAGCCGGTTTTAATAATACAACAATAACAAAATACTTGTCATTTTATAATAGATGTACCTGTATTTTACTCGCAACATGCACCGACCAGCTACATCATCGACGCTCTTCTCCGGTGTGCTATCCGAAAAGAAAAAACGAAGGTTGACGATGACGATCTGTCCCTGACCAAATATTGATCGGACGTTGCGTTCTACGGCGCATTAGTTTCCTAAATCGCGAATGATCTCACCCGCCGACGATGCGCATCTTATTGGTCCCCTTCGATTTTGCGAGAACGTGTAATCGCGGCACGAAACAGAGTCCAAACAGATCGGCGTAAAAAAAATCGCGTTACGTACGTATATATACGTAATAATGCGAGGCACACACATTTAAGCCTTGAAAGTTATTGGAGGTTATGTTCGTCGTTCGTTCTTCTCTTGACGCACTTATACGTCGGAGGTTGTTGTTGAGGTTGAGGTTACACGCGGAGAACACAGTGATCGATTTCACAACGCACTTAAACGAATCGCGCGCCCATGTGTTGTCAGGCCGGTTCGTCATCAATCTCGCGGCTCGAACGAACAAACAAACGAGCAAATACGTGGCGAAGAGAAACTTGTTCTAATCGGAAATAACGACGAGGAAACAGTTGGACTTTATCTCGCTATTTCAGTTCGCGCGCGTTATATGCATTCTGATATTCTATATGAACGTAACATGCGATAAATCGACAGACACACTTCAGTCGACACTCGACGACACTTCGGTCCGGCTCCTATTCGAGAGAGTGCACTGGCCGATTCAATTTAACTCAGCGCGCTCCGTCGTGCAGAGAGACGAGTCATTAATTTATTTTTAAACGGCAGGAGAGAGCCCGTCGTCGAGCCCTCGCTAGGCGACCAATCACAGGTGCATGAACTTGCAAATCGGTATATAGCACGTTGCCGAATCGACGAAATGCACGTGGCCGAAAAAAACAGGAAATTGTGTAGATGTAAGACACACGTAATAATATATTACGTGACACACGCGAAGAAAAAAATATCGCTCTTCAAAACAAGTTTATTTCGCGCGACCAACCGTGACTACACGCCGATATGTATGCGCAGTTAGCTAATCCGCGATTCGGTCGCATGCATAATCGAGGGCGTATGCTAGGAAAAAGTTTACTTTTTTACATAATAAAAGAGACCTCACAAACTATATTTTAAAGCTTGAGAGTCTAACGTTTTATACTTGCAAAAGAAGACGCCGAATTTGAAAGCGCGTTGAAAATCCATGTCGCGAAATTGTTAGTCCTTGTCAAAATGACCATTGTAACAAATTTTTTCTATTGTGATAAAATATATAAACAGTGAATTTCTAATAAGGAATAAAATTCTATCGGCAAAAAGTTGAATAAAGTAAAATTGCAATTTTTATAACGTGCAATAAAAGGATAATGACATTAATATATTCTATTCTAAACTTCAGAATTTATTGTGCTTGTATTTTAAAAAATTAAATAAAACTTTTCAAGCTGCATAAACTCTATTTTGCATCATTCGAATGTATGCAAAAACAAGTCAGAATGCTGCACACATTTACACATTTTTCTTTTTAGAATTGCTAAATTATTTCTACTGTATTATTTACTTCTGATAGTATCACATACACGTCTGAAAAGTCTAGAACATGTTAAACGAGTGAATAAAGTTATATTAAAAAATAATACAAACGAAAGAAATAAATTTTGACACGACACTACATAAATAATTCCAAGAAAAAAGTTTCATTGTCAGTAATATATTCCATGTGCACACACAATATGTAGAAAAAAATCTTAAATATGTAAAAATGTTATTTTTTATCGGCTAATCATTGCTTTAATATATAAAATTATTTATAATACTATATATATAATATAATAATATCACTTATATTTTTAATATATAATATTGTTTTTATTTATAATATTATTGTTAGTTTACTTTTTTTTTAAGATGAAATGACGTTTGAAGAATGTTTTTGCAAAGTTACAAAGTGTAAATTTAAACACTTCTTCAAAACGCAAAAAAACTGTTCTTGACATTAAGTTTTTATTTCATGCATATTGCTAATAACAAAAAATTTATTGTGAAAAAAACTGTTATATCGATTTTGAACATTATTTCATTTAAATATTTCGACAAACAGATATACAAAGATTAGATTTATATTTCAACTTTATAAAGCTTGTCTCATTTTGTTTGCGATGCGTCATGTAGGAGTAGCAATGGTCACCACAAACGTCGTTTTCAAAAAACGTAATTGAACATAGCGCCGCCATTTCGTAATATAAATTTCTGATGTTTAATTCGCAGCAAGGAATTCTCTGGCGAAATCTCTTTCATGACACGTAGAAGAGCCGCTTTTTTCCCGCCACTTTACGACATCCTCGAGAGAGCCGTTCGTTTCTTTGGTTTTATAACAGCTGGCGAGCCATTAATATCATACGCCATTTTTCGTTTTTTTTGAAGTGAGACAAATCGGATAGAAGTGGACCTATAAGTTTAGGTGGATCGGGTTTCGACTGGTGAGTTAATTAAAAAACAGTAGGTACACATCCGTCTGTAGTCATCTGTGTCGTCGCTTGATTTCAAGTGATCAAACGGGAATAACGAACTGGTACAACGTGATAAGATCGTTGACCGTTATTTCATAATTTAATAAAATTTAATTTTCAAATAAAGAAAACTATGATTTTTGAAATGAAACAAACAGAATTTTAATATCCTTTGTTATTTTTTTTTGCAAACAATTCGCGAAAGTAGACTTCAAAGATAGGTTTTTGACTCGTCTAAGTACGTCCCTTCCTTAACTTCTAGTCACTAGTCACGGTCAATCGTCAATCTCGCGCGCAAGATCTCGCGATTGACGTGTCTAATTGCATCAATTGCATAATAAATAGAAATTAGGCTGCTGTAAATGGTCAATATCGCTCAGAGGTCAATCGTTTGCAAACGTGCACACGATTTTTGAGCATGCGTTTGCACACATGAAACATGTTTCTTTTATTTATTTATTTATTTATTTATTTATTTAGAGAATTATTTATAAGAATTTTAAAAACATCTAAGTTAAACATTGATATGAAACATCTTATGTAATCTATTAAACAATCAAATAATTACAAATTTGCAAATTCTTCTGATTTTTGACGTCGAGTAAGAATTTTACAACGTAAGGTGAGAAACACGCGCAGTTTTTATCTTTATTCGTATATCTTACATAAAATTTCCAACAAAAATATAGATAAGCTGTAATAGAATAACTATATACATGTTAAAGAGATGATCGGTGAGATAAACAGCGTCGTACACATTTGCATATACGTTAATGTCGTTATATCGAGAAACGACGCTTCTTTCACAGAACGACCTTGACCATTGAATTCTCACATAATAGTGAAGATATGTGAAAACTACATACGTTCACAGATTTCTGTCATCACTTGTCACCACTATCAGTTCACATGTTGATATTGAAACTTTTACAAAAATGACCGATGACCGATTCTTGTTTTTTTGTATTAAGGACCTCAGTGATAAAAATTGTTGCTATCTTAGGCGAAGATAAGATTGCTCCAGTACATTTTTCATATATAATTTTCATATTTATTTCTCGTTGCTGACATCATAACTCAAACATAGCTGCGGAAATATCCAGGAGCATTAACATGCGTTTTTCATTAGAAAATTTGCAAAAACTCGTGTTGCCACTGTTCAAACGTTCAAATGTCTGCGGAAAAATCTGTGCGCTTTATACACCGTTCCTTTAATAGAGACTTTTTCTGCAAAAGGATTTTAGCCATTGCACTTAAATTACGTCGAAGCCTGCGGTAATTAATTACACTCGTACATTAAGACCATATTGTGCAATTATGTTAAGTGATCGTTACGCGAAGTCGTAACGTCGTAACGTCGTAACGTTACATTTATCGTTAAAGTCCTCGAGGGATCTCGTCGGCGGCTTTCATTATAACGGTAAACCAGTAAAATTTTATACTGCTTTCTCAGCGCCCGGTCCTCAGATAACGGAGACGATATTCGCGCACAAGTTCGCTTATATATATATGTGTGTGTGT
>QVOA01023627.1:0-19238 GCA_014825685.1 Pseudomyrmex cubaensis
TATATATATATATATATACAGGTACGGAAATTTTTCAAAGTGTAGTGTTGCTTTTTAGACCCATAATGCTTCTTTCATTTTGAAAAATTTACATGAAGCTGTAACAACTGTCGAAGCGAGTAAGACATTTGCAGTGCAAGCAGCGAACGAGTTGATAGAATATGTTCGTAAGTACTATAGAAACTCAACATTTTATTAGACACTTTGACGCAAAGAGATATTTATGAGCTCTTGACAATTGGTCGTTAATTTTTAGAATCTTCAATAAAGGATCTATCGTGTAACGATATAGATAAAGGAATTTATAATGATATCATTCAGACTACTGTTGATCTAACAATTATTCTCGACACAACATGGAGTTTTGAAACAATATACCAAATTATTGTGTAAGTGTAATTCTTTTAAATTTATATATACATAAATTATATATGTATGTATATAAATTTTACTTGTTTTTTTAGTAATAATAATTTTTAATGTAATAATGCATTTTATCTTTTATTTTTATTTATATAGAAATATATTTGACAATATAAACATAAATCGGTACAACAGCCAGTTCACGCTTATTAACGGCCGCGATGGTAGTATTATGATCAATACTACCAGCAGTATCCTAGATATTGGTTCTTATAATGTAACACATTATAGGAATGGTATGTGCAATATATTAAATAATCTTTATGTGAAAAAAAAAATAAGGATAATTTTCTCTTTCAGTCACTAACACTGGCTTTGATTTTCCTCGATCACTTGAGAAATTAAATGCTTTACAAAGAAAGAAATTAAATGACGAACGTAATGGTTTTGGACATGGAAAGTCCGATGTAGTTCTATTTATTCCACACACAACAACTGTTACCAATAGCGACAAAGAGTTTTGCATAAATGAGTTGAAAAAAATGCGAGAACAAGTGCCAGGTAAATGTTTAATGCTAATTTCTTACAAAAACTACAAATAGTAAATTTTCGTCACTAAGTTACTATTAATTACAAATAGTAAAATTTTTTATAAACTTTGACTTGACGATAATCTAGTTTTACAAGTAATGCAAAAGCAACAAATTGCACGAAAAAAAAAAAAAAAAACCGATCTTCACAATTGACATTCTTGCAGATGCCACGGTACTTATACTGACCTATGGATCAAAGGACACATGGATAGATTTTGTAAGAAATACTGAAACTGATTTGTTCAGTATTACAACTACGGGTGAACTGCAAGGCACTTCAATAATTAATAGTGTAATTTCGAGAATAAAACAAGGTAATGAAGATAAGATTTTACAGATTGAAATTTCTCTTGAATGCTGCACAATGTATAGCTTAACGTAATTCACGCGTTATTTATTTCAGTTCCGCAGCGTTTGATTAATACACAATGTGGAGCTGATTATGACAGCACCGGATCATCATCTACTAATTCGTTTATCGATTATATTGAACCGGGTACAATAATTTCTTACAGGTTGCATCCTAATTATTTCTTCTCTACTGACAGCGACCATGTTTCTAAAGTAAAGGTAAGCATTAAGACTTGTAATTGAATACGTATGTATGTTGAACTTTATGTGTGTGAATGTATTATAAATAAATATATATTTTTCAGATTGAAGGGTCCGGTTGGGGTATACTGAATGTATGCACGTCACGTATACGTGCCATTAACAATAATTCGACAGACGATGTGTCATGCACATCGGTAGATACCAACACGCACATCATTGAGGTGTCATGTGGCAACGCCGAGTTTATACATAGCTGTGAACCGTTATACATATCAATAATGGCCAATTCGTCAATTACAAACTTTCAATGTAAAGGTATTGTATATAAAAAGTGCAAGATCATACATATTAATTTAAATATGAAGAGAAAAATTTTTATTGTTGCAGCAAGAGCTTTATTCTTATTCTGTTTAGTTACTTACTCTTTTTAAAGAATGTATACTTTAGTGAAATGTTGACTTAACCAAAGTATTTCTAACTTTTTTTAACACACAACACATTCGTATTTTAGACACAGCAGTATGCAGATTCCCTCATATGATCAAGTATACCGTTTCCTACGAAGATTTGACGTGCACGAGTAACGCGAGCACAAATGTGCTGAGCGTTATCGTTTTAATCGCAAGTATAATTTATATTTTTCTGTACAGCACATTATAATGGAAATTAATGTTATTTCACATGTTTGTTCTCAATAATCAAAGTGAAGTCATTAAACATGTTTCAATACATTAGTCACATTAGAATTAAGAATTTATATATATAATATATAATATACATATATATAAATTATACAACTGTGCATATACACATGCATTTTCATTACTGCACTTTTACAATAATTTAAAAAAAAAAAGATTTTATAGGTTAAATGTATTTTTTTTTTAATAAATTTATGAATGAATGAATATAAAGATGCCATTACACGGCGCGTGGTTCGTCGAGCTTGTACGAGCTTCGCGCCACTCGTTGATTTGTTCTTTATCAAGCTCTGACTGTTCTCACAGCGCGCAGCTTTAATTTTTTCGAACGCTGAACGATAACTGAAAAAATTTATACGCGCACAAGCTACAAACCTGTCCGAGCCTGTGTGAACGGATTCACAAGACAAGCCTCGACGATGGCGCGTTTCTTTTGACTCTTGCCACATTTACCAACATTTAACGGGAAGAACGCGCCGAGTCTTGCCGCACTGGCCCATTCACATGACTCGCAGCGCGGCAAGTCGCGAGCCAGGCTCGCCGAATCACGCGCCGTGTAATGGCATCTTAAAACTGCTTACGTAAATAAAAGGATCAACATAAAAAACATTAAAAATGTAATGTCATATTCTTAAATGTAAGGCTTACAAAGTGTCACTGTATGATCTACTCCACACGCAACTTTTTTCACTTGAGCGCCTACCGCGACCTGTGCAAGAAAAAAACAGCACAATGTTACATATAAAACTTCCATATATGTATTATTCATTTATCTGCGTTCTACTATTTTAATCTTTTATTTATATTATTTGTATGAAACAATATAAATATTATTCATATGTTAGTAGTATACATATAAGTTTACCCGCAAGGGGAAAAACTGATCATCCATATGTCCTAATCCCAAACATCCGAATTTATTGCTTCCCCACATAAATAAATCTCCAGAATTGCTTAACGCTGCTAACTGGCTGATTCCACAATATATTTGGCTTATCTACATAGTAGAAAAATAATAAAAGTAGTATATTATATATTATTACAAAACGTGCATGAAAGAAACATTCTTTCTTTTTCATTGCTATCTATTTCCAATTACCTTAATATTGGGATTGTATACATTATGACCGAATAATGTGCCAGGAATCATAGTTGGTTTTGATACTTTTTGCACTTGAGGTCCAAGACCGAGTATGCCATATCCCCATACATATACATTACCTTTATCTATAAAATAGACGATAATTGATACAGAGATGTAAATAATTTTTAGCAGAAGTATCAACAATAGTTATTAATAAAAAATTGATAACTTCAAAACACATAACATAAATATATTACGATTACCGTTCAAGGCCATGCAGAAGCTACCACCAGCAGCGATATCCGTAATAGGTCCTATTTCTTGAAATACATCCAGTTCTGCAGCGATATTCACTTGGCAACTCTCGGTTTTGATCGGTAGTTGTCCATATTCAGAATTACCCCAGCCATAAACTTTTCCTTTATCTGTGACGGGAACATTTTGATCGTTCATGATTTCATTGTATTTATCTGCAATAAAGAAAAATAACAATGTTTACGTACCGCTAAGCGCCAATACACAATCGGCAGCACAGCTGATTTTGATTATACGTTGTCCCGCTAGATCACCTTTGACTAAACTTGGTTTATATTCATTTCGATAGTGCGCAAGACCTGTTTGTCCATCTGCACCCCAGCCAAATGTATACACCTGACCTGTCTCTGACAATAGTATGCTATTATAATATTAATGAGAATAATATTAATAAGAAAAATGGGGAAAGACAATAATTGTATAAGTAATATCAGATAGAAGTTTCAATACCTGTGATCTTGACCAGCGGTAACCGCAATAATTTTACTTCCCTTAATGTCAGGTATGTGATGAATGATCATGCTCTTTTTGTATTCTTCATTCAATACAATTGGCCTGCCACACTGGCCATATGCATTATTACCCAATGTGAATAGACCTTCTGTCGTTAATATTAATAAATGTGCTCTTCCAGCATCCATATCCACAACCCTTGTAGCGTTGTCTTGTAGAGGTAAGTTTATCGGTCTTGGAAAAAACACCATACCTTCAGGAAACTTTTTTTTATCAATTTCATTATAACCTGTGGAAAAAAGTTTGTAATATGAATCTCAAGATCAAATTTTGTTTCTAATGTAATAAAAATAGCCTGATAAATCTTAGTACAACCAGAGTAGTCAGTGTAGTAGTGATTTAATTACCAATTTGCGAATCTGTGTTTATTCCAGTGCCATAAACGATATTTTTATCTGAAGAATTTACTGCATAAGCAGTAAAACCATATCCACAAGCAATGTCTCTTACTTTATGATATTCGGCGAAAGATAACCTGTTTGGCTTTTTTACGCACGAAACTGTGTCCTTTTTTAATATTCTTACTTCTCCAAGAGCACCGTGTTGCGCAAGGCCCCATACATACACCCTATAATCGTCTGGCTGACTTATAGGATACTGATAAACTAATAGAAAAACATAAATTAATTCAGTCTTATTAATTACACAAACTCATGCAATATTCATAATTCTGTAACTTCTCACTTGGTACGGCTTTCAGCTGAGCCTTCTTAAATCTTTTATTGTTCAAATGCAAAGGCTTAACTCTCAAAACTTGTTTCAAGCAACGTCTTCCTGTGCCAAACATTTTTCATAAAAAATCACATGTATTTTGTGATTTATTTATTTATGACTTAATTATTCAGTACAATTACTTTGCTGCGACTCGTATACTGCTTAAAAAATCAGCTAAAATAAACAATTACTCTCATATACAATTAACGTATTCATCACATGTATACGTTGCCATACTTGCATATTTCGAACACGTGCTGCGATCATGGAATGCACAAAGACTTGAAAAGAGACAATGCACTATTTAAAGCCCATGTCACATTACAGATTGAGATTGAATTCGAATTTAGCCAATTACAACAAAGAAAATCGATCTCAAGCGGGAGATCATCCTAACTAATTAAATCACAATCTAATCTTCATTTTATACATGTACATATGTAATCCATAAACCGATGGGAACTTGAAAAATTTAACTACATTTAACGGCCCAATCACATCAGCCAGATCGGCCGATTGGACCAATGCGATTTGACCGTTGTATATCCGGCTTATGATCGCGATTGTTGTCAAGCGAAACCTATTCTTCCACATCTTTATATACGCGCAATATGGCGACAGCATTTCTATGACTCCAGGCAATTCTAGCGAAAGACAAGCAACACGCCGTTTGCAAATGCGCCATGTAATACATCAATGAAAATTCGTTCGTGACGGCTTCCGCGGTTTCTGTATTGTATGACGGACTGTCTATTAACAATTCGTGGTAATTGTGCGAATGAATCGGCAGCCATTTTTAAACTGCCTACTTACTATACAGTGTATAAAAAGGATATGGATAATGGACCTTGTGTTGCGAGATAGCGATTTTGAACGAATGAGATTAAATGGGGCGTGATTGTTAGCGAAAGAACGAGAACAAGGCAAACGGGTCGGGAATAACAACGTCACAAGAACGGAGCGTGTTTGATCGTCATCGTCAACGTCGCCGCCGTGATCGTCGTCTTCGTCGTAATCGTCCTCGGCGGATCAGCAGCCAGCACCAAGAGGGACTGTTTTTTTTTCTCGTGTGTGCGCACGAATAGTGTTTGAACGACGCGAGCACACATTTCTTCTCTGTGTGATTAATGTAATAGTGAATTGTCAACATCCGCGACAGTGCTTGGAATATGTCTTTAAGTTTACATCCCGTATTCTTGCTAAGAGCGCGTGGTTCGGCCGATCGTTTGCACTGATCGAACCGGAAGAGACAGAGAGTGAATAAGAAAGAGATAGATAGTTGAGAGAGAAAGAAAGAGAGACACCGAGATCGCCACGAGGTAGATCATTAATAATAATCATAATAATCCCGAAGAGAAATCTGGAGAATCCGAACGCGTGTAACACGACAATGTCGATTCTAACATGCGAGAGGACGGATGCAACGATCGTGTCTCTCGAATGTTAAGTTTCTGTAATAATGGCAGATAATGTGCACAGAAAATCGCATAAGCTGTCGGATGGTAGTAGAAAAATTTCGAACCCGGTGCACCGCACGACCACGGAGACGATCCGGCTGGGAGAAATAGAAAAGCACCAGCCGGTCACTCTCATCGCGCCGAGCAACGTGCAACAAGCCGCGAGCGGCAACCAGTGCAATCGAAAGAAAACGTCGTCCTTCCAGATAACTAGCGTTACCGTAGGCTGCCGCATGAGCAATGATGCTGGTGAAGATTCGAACGATGATTTGGACGAGTCGCACACGGAAGACAATTCCGTCGAGCACTCGCGCATCACCGACATCGACATCGAGACGCCTAGCTACTCCGAGGACACTTTCTCCAAGGAGGACGTGTTCTTCAACACGAGCAACGCCGCCCTTAGCACAGCGCCGGTGATTCCCACAAGTTCGCAATACGGTTTGGCGATCGTACCCTCCGAAGGCGGTAATGCCAGTAACTCGGTTAACGATAGCAATATCAACACCCTGGACATCACGTCCGTCACCGACAAGAATATAATAAACTTACTGTCAAGTAACGTTAAGCAAGATGCCGATCTGCGGGAAGTTCACTCGCACGGTAGAAACGAGAGATTCAAGGTGGTCAAGATCGAGAGCACGGAACCCTTCAAGAGGGGACGATGGACTTGTATGGATTACTTGGATCATACGTCGGTTAATCAACCGACCGCCATCAGTACTCCCAAAGTGTCCGATCCGAACGAGGTGTGTATATCTTACGGGGTGACTGACAGCGGAGTCGTTGTACCGGAAGCCGCCAAGCAATCTGTAGTGACTGACGATAAAGGGATTAGTATTGACGCCAACGGACCAGTGTCGTCTCATCCGGATGCGGTGCATACGTCGATTGCTGTGTCGAACAATCCCGCTCAATCGGTACCGAGTGCGAACTACGCGGTGAATAACTCAATACCTCCCAATGTACAGCATAATCCTACGCAAGTTCAAACCCAGGCTAAAGTGCAACAGCCTACACCGACGCAGCCAATTCCGCAATACTTTCAATCTCAAGCCCAGCCAATAGCTACTCAGCAACAGCAGCAGCAACAGCAGCAGCAGCAAAGTGGTCAAGGATCCACGTTACCTTCCAATTTGCAGGCCACTCATCCTAACAACCTGAGTCAGCCCCAGAGCATGCCCCAAGGTTCTATTCCTCTCATGACACAGACTAATAATAGCACGGTGACCGCTCAGCAGAGTATACCTCATTCGAAAGAAGAAACGTACGTGACGGTGAGCACGCAGAATCAATCTCTGCCGGTGCAGAATGTCTGTCCAGCCACGGTGCAGCAAACTTCGGCACCGACTTCCCAGACACCAAACATACTTGTTACGCAGCACCAGTCTGACGCAGCTGCCTGTCAGCAGACTTTGCAGACGCAGAAACCGCAGATGACACAGATTTCCGAGCCATTAACTGCCATACAAGGGATGCAAGGCATGCAAAACATTCACACGGTTCCTCAGACGGCGAGCGCGCCGCAACAAGCTTCTTCGACAATTCATCCATCCGGTGCGCCGGTACAGTCGCAGGTGATCGCGTCCGCGACGCAACAGATGCAGCCGCAAACGTCTACCAGCACCGCTCCGGTACAGATCACGCAAGTAACGGCCAATTGTCAGAACGTCGTAGGCGGATTGCAGCAGGGAAACATAGCGTTTCATCAGTCCGATCCAGAACAGGAATCCATCACCGGCATTGTTCCTAATTCCACGAACGTTCAGTCAGCCGACGCGACTCTCCTCGAATCATTAGCCGAAGTTACGCAGGGCAGCGACGAGCATCGTACCCTCGAAGATAATGAAAGGTAGTCTTTGCAAATTTAAATTTAATCAGAGAACCAAACAGGTGTATTTATATAATTTAACAATAATATGATTACACGACAACTTTCGAAACTTGTGCTCTTTTTAATGAATTGTTTTTACATGGCTATACAGATATAATTTGTTTTTGTACGAATAAATTTATATAAGTAAGTCTACATTGCAGTATGTCGGGGACAAGTGCTGTGGCAATTGATAATAAAATCGAGCAGGCTATGGTGAGAAGCTATTACAATAATAAAAGTCATTTACTACTTGTCTGACTTAACGCATGATAATGCTGGAGTACACATTGTAATCTTCCGTAGGATCTGGTTAAAAGTCATTTAATGTTCGCGGTAAGGGAAGAAGTCGAAGTACTGAAAGAAAAGATAGCCGAGCTTATGGATCGTATCAATCAATTGGAGGCAGAAAATTCAATATTAAAAGCACACGCAACTCCGGAAACACTGGCTCAATTGAGTCAAACGACAGCAAAATTACCCCAAAACAGTTCAGGAAGTGGTCAATAGGTAATCGTTGTACATAAGTTTTTATCGATACTTTGTCAAATATAAATATAATAATGGATAACATAATTATATTGTGTATATAACTTTACGCGATTTTTAGAAATTTATATATATATAAAAAAATATAATGAGATTTATTATATTATATACATAAATATATCTTAGCATTATTATTACTCTTTTTATTTAAAGTAAATTGAAAATAATGAATTACTTTTTATTATTTCAGTTTATCGTTTAGGAAGAACATATTTAAAACTGTAAAAACTTGAAGGTTTCTTTCTAAAAATGATAAAGATCATTTTGAAGATATATGTATATGTATATATGTATGTGTATGTATGTGTATGTGTGTATATATTATATATATGTACACATACTGTTGATTCTAGACAGAAACATATGCCGAGTACTAAAGCAAAGCTAGGAACAGAATTGATATTATTAGAAACACGATTTTCTAACGTATTACAAAAAAATAATAACAGTACGGCAGGATAGGCAGCTTGACATTCCTTGTTTGCTCTTATTTTAATATTCTATTTTTGATTGCAAATTTCATCAAACTTACACAGTGTGATCATTTTTTGGCAAAAATGATCAGATTATAACATTTTTTGAAATATTCCATATAACTTACATTTTTCTCATTTTCTCTTATTTTTTAATGATTTTTTAAATCTTTATAATGAAATTTTGATTTGATGGTAAATTATGTATCCAACACAATTTTCCACTTCAATATGAAATCTCATATTTTATAAATCTGCTATTCGTGTTGTAGTCTGGTTTTTAAAGTTACATATATATATATATATAAAATTTTTGTAATTACATCACAAACCAATATTCAAAGAACATACTATCAATGTGCATACAAAACCTGCAACTTTCTGTCATCTTATGTTACATTTTTAAACATGCCTAATAAAAAAACTTTTAATTGTATCACAACTGTGAAAGGTTTTAATGAGAAATTTTAATCAATTTTATGAAAAAGAAAAACATGTAAAGATATAATCAAGATATCAAATTAGACAAATTTATCATATATAAACTCATTTATTATTATCGAATCCATTATTTGAGCAGAACATTTGTCCGCATGTTGTTATTAAACAAACAATTGAAATAAAACTTAAGTAAAAAAGCGAGGTAAGTAAAATTTTACTATATAGTTTTAAAGAAAATTTTATTTGGTCGCTATAAAGACTAAATATGGATGACACTTTATGTAACATAAAGCTATTTACGATAAGATTGTTTTTCTGGAACAAGAAAATCAATTCGTAATTACACCTTATAAATTTATAAATGTTAAAAATTTTTCTTAAAGGGAAAAATAACAACATACAGCCTCGATCTAGTTATCATTATTAATAACGTGACTGCCCTGTATATATACGTATAAACGTAGCCGCGCACAAAAATTGAGTCTATACAAATCCGAAGTTCTTTGATTTTATAGCGAGAAGTAATTTATGTCGCAAGACGTGACGAGAGCTGTACAATGGAACGTATAACCGGGAGATGCACGTGTTCGCAGTTGGTAGGTGCGCGTCGTCCGCCGGCCGAATTGTCACGGTCGGCATCGGTTGGAAACCGTCTTCGCTTGCTGGTAATGCGGGAGAACCAGTCCAAAAGTACACCTGTGTGTGATATACGAAAATAAATAAATATTCATTTGATGGAGAAAGATATCGATACGGTAACACGATCCGTAATACAATACGCACCAAGTCCTGCCTTTCCACATGCGACATCTTCTCAACGATAGACCATAGCCAACGTTTGAATTTAACTAGTCTTTCTGTCGACTCGCCGGACTCGTCGTTAAATGACGTGTACGATATCAAAACCGACACGTTAATGTCGCCGACTCCGTTTAAAAGGAGTCTCAAGTCCTCGGCGGTCAAACCATCGAGAGCTCCGTCGGGAAGGACGTCGAAAACTCCGTCGCGCATAGCATGCAGAGCTTTATCCTGTACCTTGATCATACGAACTTCTGCGTATTTACGTACATAGTCATATACGTTACTCGCAGTCACTTCAACGTCACGGCCGTTAGGCACAAGTTCAATTGAGCCACCTCCTTCCTCGGGACATAAATCAATACTGAAATATAGAATGAGATGACAACTTGATTTTCGTTTTCATATGCGTATGGAAAATATGATTTTTAAGAATAAAAGTAAATTTCATTACCAAACAATAAAAGTAATTGAAAAGGTAGAAACAATAGAAAAAGTTTTACCTGAATGTGAGATCCAAGGCAGAGAACAGACTGTTACTGTCTTTCGTTTCAGCATCGATAACCAATTGTCGCAGGCTCTCGTAAATAACGGAGTCGAAGAATGCAAGATCGTGGAAACGTATAGGCCTTCCTAGAATATACTTAATTACATGGCGATTTAAAAATAGCGGACAGAGTTCATTTTGCAAGAGACATAATCCTATAAGTCTGTAAAAAAAGAATAAACATATTTTATTCAATTTGTTCCCTGTAAATTTAGGATATAAATCATCATAGTCGAATCAGACGCTCCTATTTATCTGATATTTACCTTCCTACATTTCTGAATGCGTTTAATCGTTCGTAACTACCTCTGCCTTGTCTTGGCGTGTAAAAGCCACGTTTACCAGGAGAGTAAAAAAGCGGCGCGTTATCTTCCGTATCATCCATAATGCTGTTTTCTAATTTCTTTTTATTCGCCGTACATCGTTCAGTCAGACTGAACACATCGAGGTCCAGTAACGCCTCGCTGGCCAGATCTTGCGTGTGACTGTGAATCAATTCGAACGCTTCCTCTACTTTCTGACGGAGAGCGTCCTCTGAAGCGAGCAACATCAGTAATTGCGCCGGTGACAATTCGAGTAACATACCAGTTATCTTCTCAGCCAAAGCTGGTCGTAAAGCATGCACCTATATTTCATCAAACAATATGTATAAGATAACAATGTTTATCCTAATATAAAGATTAAACGTCAGATATCTGTCTATACAAAAATATAAATGTCTAATCTTCTCTATATAAATTTATAAACTCAGAAACCTTGGGATATAATCTGTCACCAAGTTGTTGTTGATGCATGCTCAAATGATCGTTGGAGTGATTGATCGGCAAGGAATGGGGATGATGAGGATTACTAGTTGACGAGCTACCAGGTGCGGAAGTATTATTTCCTTCAATCGAACTCGATGGGTGGAAAGAACGAGCGTCGAAAGACAAAGCTCGTCGTGTCTCGCGACACTTTCCAGACGACCGTGTATTCTAAAATAAAACAGAAAAACAATGTCACGTGACATATTCAATCAGAGACTCGTCGATCCTTACTGACTTAAAAGAGAGCATACTTGTCGTCTGAGATCGCGGTCACGGTCTCTGCCTTTCAGTTTCTGCAAAACATTGTACTGCGTATATTTCGATCCTACTTGAGCCGCTTCAAGGTTTGGAAGTTTCTCATTTGCGAGCAATGCCTAAAAGCATATTTAAAAATTAGTTTAGCAAATATGTTCCGTAAGTTTTTTCGTTGATTTTATATTCCGTCTTATATACAAACTTCAGCAATGGCGGTATAAAAACTTCGAGTAACACCAGCTCCTTCGCCAGGTTCATCCTTGAAGAAGACTTTAACTCGATTCACTACTAGAGGCGGTGTGTTCGAAGCTCTTCTGTTATATATGTTATATTGTGTATTTAACTCCTTCATCGTTTGCACCAATAACTGTGTTCTATCTCGTTCCACCTATTAGATGTAACAATGTAATAATTACACACTTTAAATAAGAAAAATATCTTAACTACACGTTACCTTAATAGTAATATCTTTCTGTTGGGAATTTCTAAGTTTTTCCATATCTCTGCGGAATTTGGCCTCTTTTACGGGAAATCCTCCCAATTCGGATACTACGGATCCAGCTTCGAGACCTACATCTTCCATAAAAACGCGTCCGAAAAGATCCAACGACAATCTCCATCGTCCTAGCAAAATATTGTGCGAGATATTCGTTCCGATTGAAGATAGCGCTCTAGCGGATTCCACTGGGCTTGTTTCGACGGTTTCGTGAGCAGAGATTTCATGACTTGTAGCAGTTGGATCAACTTCCTCCGAGTTCTGGCTTTCAACGGTTGGAACAACCAGTATCTCAGGCGCGCCGGCCTTATTTGTGTTCGATTCCTTCGATAGAATAAATTGGAAAATAGAAATATTGAGATAATCGAAATATACTAAAATGTAATTGCGATACATACAGACACAGTTCCGGCTCTAACTATGACGGTTCTATTATTTTTGCACACGTCCTTGCTCTTGGTGTTCGTTGCTGAACTGGTTTGATTGTTCGTAGATACTATGATCGGTGCTCTGTCAATCTGTTCTGCTACGACAGACGAATGTCCTTCGTTAGCGTGATTAGATTTCAATTTATCCTGAAACATAATAATACAATATTTGAATTAACATATATTTTTAACGCGCGTTTGCTGAACAAGACGTTTAATTTGAAAGCTGCTTTAATATTATAGAAAAAAAAATAGTACCGTATATTTGATAGGATTAGAACTCTCTCCAGTTGAAACGGAGTTTCTTCTAGATTCTGGATTAAAATTAGAAAGTGGTCCTTGTACCACTTGACCGAATGTCGGAATTGTTACGTTCTGACCATCTGTACCTCGCGCGGAGAGACCTAATCTTGTCGGTAAACCTTCTAAAGGATTTAGGCTAGATCCTGTATTAGAGGTCGGTTGTCTCGGAATACCAAAAAGATCTTCCCGTCTGGAGTGTGGCTGCAATAAATGAGGCTGATCAGCTAACGGCAATGCTTCACTCATTACAGTGTCAAATGGATCTAGAGGCGGGCAACCAAGGCACAATGTGGAATCTGATCTTTGTAAGAAAGGATGTTTCCTTCCTTTCGGTGTCGAATTGTTGTGGTTTCCGGATCCGCACATGGGCACTTGAAGTATGTCCGGGTAATCCACGGAATCTGTCTCCATGGCGGTTGGTGCCGGTGAATTATATTCTTCGCTTTCGTCATTATCATTTTCGTCCTAAAAGTAAAACTTTTGTTGTAAAACTTTATAGTGTTTTGTGTACGTCTTGTCAAAAAGTTTAAGAAGAACCTAACATCAATTGTTGCGTGATTAATTTCACAAACCTGATCGTTCCAACTGGAATAACTTGACGATTCTTTTTGAGTCTCGCCTCTATTAGCAAGCGGTTCTGAGAGAGAACGCATGTAATAAACAAGTGCGTCGAATACATAAGCGACATGTCTTAGAGCGGAAACATCCAGAACTGGTAAACTGTCCCTATGCTCGCTGTTGTGGGCGCGCATTAACGACAAACAATACGATAAGAATTCACGTCTCGCTGAATGTGCGTCACCACCTGAAAAATCGCAAAACAAACACTTAAACAAATTGTTCAAATTCTCTTCATTGCGCTGTTACAAAATTTAGGTTTAGTTGTAATAAAGTTATATAACAAAACTATATAAATATCGTAAAGATACACAGTTGAAACAAAACAAACCTTCGCGTTCCCTACTGCTTCTCGGAGGTTCGCCAACGCCTGCAAAACCAACGGTGAGTCGTGTTGAAGCTTGGGGAGTGGAGATATTCGAGCTCGTAGCGATGCCACTTCGAGGATTCCGACCTGTATTTCCTTGAAGAGTCAACGAGAGGGCGGCCGTGTTGAGCAAACCGCTGAAATTACCACCGGACAGAGATGGGGCGTTATTAAGAGGATGCTCGGGGTGAGTCGGATCGGCGCTACGCGTTAAAGATACTCCGAATCTTAACTGTGCCTCCGTAGCATCCATTACTGTGACCAACCAGTCCCAGGTGGGCTTTAGGTGTGCTTCCAAATAAGACTGTAACCAGAAACAGTCTCGTTAGTCTAATACGCTGTCTGAAAGCTATTTTTGCGCGCGACGAAATAAACGCGCCTGGCACGTACCTGCAAACTCAGAGCATCTTGGAAAGTAATTTCCATCAGTCGCGGCAAGGTGGGCGCTAAATTCTTATAATCCTGCATCATAACCAACAGATCGGCAATTTGACGAATAACTATTCCGAACGCTCGCGCCAGACAACTAGCGGTAGTCCCCATGGTAATAGGTTCTTGAGCGGTCGCGACGGCCGATGTGGCAGTGGTGCGTCTTAAAGATGCAGGATCAATGAATACCAGATTACTTCCACCTGTTACCCGTAATCCCGCCGTACGCGTACTCGATTCACGATTGCGTATTGCCCATTGCATATACACGGGTGCGAGATTATTACGATGTAAATGACCAGACGATCCACTGAAATAACATGTAAGCGATTACATCCCCAAAGTATCCTATTTTCTGAGATACTTTGCGTATTTTTTGCATTCGCATTCTGATCGCTTATGAATCGTCTTTATTCTGTTAGTAATATAGTCGAACTTGAATAAAGTGAAATCTTTGGGATCGGATGCAAGGAGAGAAGTAAACTTTTTGCAAAAGAAATTCTTTTACTTCAGCGGTTATTTCACTATAATAATAATATAAATAAAGTTTGACTGTATATATTTGTATACGCAAAGAGAAACGCGAATATATAAAACGTCATTGAGAAAATGAAAATACAGCCGAGAAAAGATTAGGAACAGTTTACCTTCTGCGTTCTAATTGCTCATCACCAATTTGGAACTCTTCGTTATCTTGCTCGTCTGTTTCTCCCGCTTCGCTTTCATCGTCCTCCTGTTGGCTCGATTCTCCCGACTCGTCCTCGGGAAACAACAATATCGATCCCATTCCGCCGTCGGAGCCGGCAGTTGCGCCAGTTTGTACACTACGTTGCGCGGACGCCGCGTCTTGATTGCTATGATTGTCGTCTGAATCGGATTCGGTTTCCGCTTCCGCTAAGAGATCCAATTCCGTGTCTGATTCGCCGTCACCAGCCTGTTCCTCACCAACACCGCCGGCATTTGAATCTACTTCACCGAGTGGTTGACTAGCAGCAGTTCCAGAAACACCAGATTCTTCATGTTCGCTTATATCGCCGTCTATATCCATAGGTACCTCTACGTAAGCAATATTTTTGTGAATTTAAATAGGTCGCACGAGAAGAAATCAATTATATGAAAAATACAATTTAAAGTATACCTTCTCCACCTTCAGCCTCATCCACAGTGGAAACGTCTCCTCTTGAGATTGTTATATTATTATTTCCTTGCTGCGTTTGCAATGCCGCGTCTAATGTTTGTGAACTAACACCACTGTGCGGTATCAAAGGTTCTATAGAAAACAATTCCTCCGAACCATTGATCACTTCAATAGCGGAACTTGTTAGAGTAAATGGTGCTGTAGGACGAGCCACACCTAATCTGACTGGCGCTATCAATGAATCAGCCGTTTCGCATAATTCCTCTACAGCTAATTTGATTAGCGCTTGAAACACTTTCCGACACTTCATTAAAGGTTGCGATGCTTGGTTCGTGCTAGAAATAAAACGCCTGATATTGATATTGTGTTGTTTATTAATGCGAAAATTCATGTATAATAGAACTCTATTAATTTCGAGCATCACAATTTCTCTTTTATAGGCGAGACAATAAGTTCTCTCAATAGAGTGACTATTTTCCGATGTTGAGTGACTGCGCAATCGGTGGAATGCACGTCTAATCAAAATAATTTCGAATTCTAGAAAGAATTGGTTCCATATACTCGAAATCACTCGAGTTCTACTGTATTGCAATTTTTGATAATGAACAGAAAGGGAGAGTTGCCAATTAGTAGATTACCAATAAAAACACAAATATGCAATGAAACACGTGAAATTTTTACCTTCTTCTTTTTGTTGTATTCGGTGCCATTTCTATAGTGAAAATAACGAATATGCGCGCTACTGATCTTACAAATCGACGTGCCACGTTGTTCGCTTCTTCCTGTCGTCCGGGCACAGACTCATCTTGCAATTCTCGAATCAACGTGGTAAGTAACGTATCGAGCATCTGCAATATCACAAAATACAAATATTATATTCATATTAATATTCGACATAATATTGATCTTTCTCTGTCTTTTATATTGCTTTAATAATAAAAATAAAATAACGGTATCTGCGTATTATTCGATTTTATGTTGCTCCACTTACTTCTGCGCTGCATTTAACAAGTAAAGAATGCGTGAATTTATCCAGCAGCGCGGTGCCACTCTGTCGACAAAGCTGTCCTTGGTCACCGAATAATTGATCAGTACCGTTTTCAGAAACACCCGACATAATCATACATTGAACAGCAGGCCAGTCGTTCAACAATCTTTCAAGTGCTTTTCTACTGAATCGAGGAGGCTCCAAATCATGATCAGGCATATCCGATTCTGCTCCTAAACCTGCAAAAAACAACTCTACGTGCTCACAATCAATATATGCATTATTATACACATATAAGTTAAACTTCAAACATAACAATTAAAGAGCAAAATTTGTGAAAGATGTATACCATCCGAAGTTGGAGCTTTACGACTAGCCGAAGTTGAGCGTTGTCTGGGTGCCGATCGAAACTGACGTTGCTCGACCAATTGTCTTCCGACCGTTTGCACTAAGAACAACAAGATGCTTTCACCCCTGAATAAAAAATATACACATGAGATTAAATGTCACTTAAAAAGAATCAATATATGTGTGTGTACATATGTAAACATACACACACATTGATTCTTTTATATATACACACATACATAGTATTTATTTTGTGCAATATTCACAAGATTCGAACTTCACCTTGAATTGATTTTCGTGGCAAGATCGGTACTGTTTACGAGACGACAGAGCAAATCATATCTAGCACCTTGATGACCGGCAATGAGAGCACGACACTTGCATTTCTCCCAACAATCGCAATACGCTGTGGGAGAAGTTCTCTTCAATTTGCAATCGTGACCTCTATGACAGACACGAGCGCATTCAGTACAACAGCACAGAGATCCTGTTAATCCGCAAGTTCTGCACTCAAAAATGTCCTTAAAATAAAAACAAAATTAATAAACTTATTTTTTTTAGATAATATATACTGTAATATATCAAACAAGAGTATCTCGTACTTGATTAATATGTTCAGCTCCAGTCCACGTAAAACTACACGTATCGTTACAACAAGTAACAAATAGCGGAGAAAGATCCGGACTGGCGTCAGCCGGCAGTATCATGGCTGATGTATCTTTCGCGTCTCTGCCTACTCTTTGTATAGTGTCCAATAAGATGAGAGCTGCATGATACGCACGAACCGAAACGGCGAGCATAAGTGGTGTTTGTCCTTGGGCATCTCTTTTTTTGCGTAAAACAAAACAAAAAAAAAAAAAAAAAAAAAAAAAAATACACAAAAGACTTACTACTCAAAAATTATTAATATATTCTGTTTTGCTTCAGAATTGCATCTGAGCTCAGTTTCTTACTTTGCTGTGAGTAATTCTCGTAAGTGTGGCGATAAAATGTTACTTTCACACATGTATTTTAATATAAGCAATGCATTATGTCGTCTTTCAATAGAATCCGTAATATACGTGTTATTAGATGTTGCTCCAACTCCTAAAAAAATACCAAGATAAAATGTTTGATATTTTATTAATGTAAATAGATAAAACTAAACGTTCGTAAACTTACCAGACTTGTTCATCATAGATATACTAGCAGCGCCTATGCTTAGCAGACTGTCCTCTTCTCCTGATGTATTATCGAACGCTTCGGGCGGCCAACTCAATGTTGGAATTGGCTCTTCAATAGGCGCAGAAGTGCCGTCTACTGTATTTGATACTATTTCGCGTTCAATAACTTTAATAAAATAAAAAATTAAATTAAATAAAAAACCTCTCGTACAAAGAGATCCTATCAAAGTTTACCTTACAATTGTATTGAATACTTTACCTTGTTCAGTTTCCTTATTAGATGTCGGTGAACACATATTGATACAGGCATGAAATATATTTCGATTTCCATCACAACGTTCTTTCAGTATCATTTGAATTTGAGTGTTTGCATTCGAGTACGTTAAATTACTCTCTGTAAAATATGTTATATGTGTAAGTGTTTTTCATAAAAAATTAATTTACGATATATATGTATTGTATAGAATTTATTATAAATTTTTATAAATGTAAATTATATAAAAATTTATTATAACTTATAACATAAAAAATTACATTTGTAAATATAATCTATACACTTACTTAGATCTTGTTCCAAGTTACAAAACACCTGCTTTACGCTCTCGTAATCGCATCGCAATATACGTGGCATAAGTAAAAGATTGTCGAATGCTAATGCGATAACAGCAACCTGATTTTTTAAGTTACTTGAATTGGAGCAACTGGGAATAGGAATAGTTGCCGCACCGATACAGCTTACGGGAACTAGATCCAACCAACTAGGATCGCGTATAGCATCGGCGCAATCTTTCGCGATTGGATAAATGGTATTGTTACCATCGCGTAAGATCATAGAACATTCAATATTCTGAAGTACAAACATTGTATTTAATAAGCTTACTATATATATTTCAACTATTTTATTGCTTTACTGATGAGACTAT